>JAHLJS010000007.1:74438630-74726048 GCA_038502445.1 Eremochloa ophiuroides
AGGAGAATTTCTGAAGGGTCGTCCACCTATGTTTAACCATGCCGCTGACCCGCTAGATGCTGATGATTGGCTTCGTGCTGTGGAGAGGCAACTTAACATTGCGCAGTGCAACGGTCCAGAGAAGGTGTTATATGCATCTGGACAGTTGCAAGGAGCTGCTCAAGACTGGTGGGAATCATTCCAGTATGGTTGTCCCAACAATGCACCTGCTATCACCTGGCAAGAGTTCTGTGAAAACTTCAGGTCATATCATATCCCTGAAGGTCTGATCGAGCTGAAGCAGGCAGAGTTCAGATCTCTGAACCAAGGTCGGATGTCTGTGCCAGAATTTCGTGATCATTTTGTTCAATTGTCACGGTATGCTTCTGATGATGTTGCTAATGACAAGGACAAGCAACGTCTCTTTCTCAAGGGACTTCATGATAGATTGCAACTCCAACTCATGACAACCACCTACCCCAATTTTTAAGAGCTTGTGAACCGCGCTATCGTGATTGACAACAAGCGCCAGGAGATGGCTGATAACAAGAGGAAGAAGCAAGGACCAGGTTTTACCAGGAACAACCGTCAGCGTCCCAATACCGCGCAGCAAAAATTTCAGCAGAAACACCAGGGGCCATCCAACCAGTGGAACCAAGGGGGATCTAGTCAGTGGAACCGTAATCAGAACCAACCTCGTTCCCCTATCCTCAGCAACAGCAGAAGACTCCCTCTCAAACACCCCAGCAAGCTACCCCGAGTAAGACTCCCATGAGGACTAATACACCGGGCACCCCCATCAAGTGTTTTGGTTGTGGAGAAACTGGACATCTCTACTACAACTGCCCCAAGAAGCAGAACCAGCAGACTCCCCAGGGAAGCAACCCAAAGAGCAGATATCAGCCACCATCTAATCAAGGAAGGGTGAATCATGTGTCCACAGAGACAGCTCAGGAAGCACCAGAAGTTATGATGGGTACATTCAGCGTCAACTCCATCCTCGGTACTGTTCTTTTTGATTCCGGTGCTTCGCATTCTTTCGTATCACAAAGTTTTGTTAGAGTACGGAGTATACCACTTTTAGCTCTACAAAACCCAATATTAGTAAATTCACCGGGTGGGGCTATGAAAGCTCAATATTATTGCCCTCGGTTAATATTGCTCTAAGGGGGGTAGACTTTAAAGTGAACCTTACCGTAATAAGAACAGCTGGAATTGATGTCATATTGGGTCTGGATTGGATGAAGAAAAATAAGGCAGTTATTCAGTGTGAGGAGAAGGTCGTTGTGTTAACTACGCCTAAAGGAGACAAAGTCAGTGTTGATGTAGTAATGCAACCACCACCTGCAGCGACAGTTAATCAACTCCAGGAGGATGACAGCCAGCTAGATCATGTTGTGGATGAGTTTCCGGACGTATTCCCTGATGAATTGCTAGGTATGCCACCCGACCGCGACATTGAATTTATTATTGAATTATTGCCTGGAACTGCACCCATAGCTAAGCGTCCATATAGAATGGGAGTAAATGAGTTAGAAGAACTTAAGAAACAAATTAAAGAATTATTAGACAAAGGTTTTATTCGGCCTAGTTCTTCACCTTGGGGAGCACCAGTTATTTTTGTTGATAAGAAAGATGGAAGTCAGCGGATGTGTGTGGATTATCGGTCACTTAATGAGGTTACTATCAAGAATAAATATCCATTGCCTAGAATTGATGATTTGTTTGACCAATTGAGAGGAGCCTGTGTATTTTCCAAGATTGATCTTCGTTCCGGTTACCATCAACTAAAAATTCGTGCTACAGATATACCTAAGACAGCTTTTACTACACGGTATGGATTATATGAGTACACCGTGATGTCCTTTGGATTGACCAATGCACCTGCCTACTTTATGTATCTGATGAATAAAGTGTTTATGGAGTACCTAGACAAGTTTGTTGTGGTATTTATCGACGATATTTTAATTTACTCGAAAAATAAGGAGGAACATGCTGAACATTTAAGATTGGTGCTACAAAAATTACGAGAGCATAAGTTGTATGCTAAGCGGAGCAAGTGTGAATTTTGGTTAAAGGAAGTTGCCTTTCTTGGTCATATTGTCTCTAATGGTGGTATAGCGGTTGATCCTAACAAAGTAGAAGATGTTCTGAATTGGAAGCCACCAACAACTGTTAGCGAGATTCGTAGTTTTCTGGGATTAGCAGGGTATTACAGGAGATTTATTGAAGGGTTCTCAAAGCTTGCTAAGCCTATGACTGCTTTATTAGAAAAGAATGCTAAGTTTGTCTGGTCGGAAAAATGTCAAAAGAATTTTGAAGAATTGAAGAAAAGATTAACCACAGCCCCCGTGTTGACTTTGCCGGATTTGAGCAAGAGATTTGCTATATATTGCGATGCATCTCGTCAAGGCTTGGGTTGTGTTCTTATGCAAGAAGGAAGAGTTGTGGCCTATGCGTCAAGACAACTGAGGAAACATGAATTGAATTATCCTACTCATGACCTTGAGTTAGCTGCAGTTGTGCATTCGTTAAAAATTTGGAGACACTATATTATTGGGCAAAAGTGTGATATCTACACCGACCACAAGAGTTTGAAATATATTTTTACTCAGTCAGATCTGAATTTGAGGCAACGTCGCTGGTTAGAGTTAATCAAGGATTATGATTTGGAGGTACATTATCATCCGGGAAAAGCGAATGTTGTCGCTGATGCCCTCAGTAGAAAGAGCTATGCTAATGAGATGCGAGTAACACCTATGCCAGAGGAGCTATGTGCTGAATTCGAGCGTCTCAATTTAAGTTTGGTTACTAATGCTATTGAGATAGTGGTTGAACCTACACTAGAGCAGGATATACGCAAAGGGCAGCTGGAAGATGAGAAGCTCAGAGAGATAGCTGAAAATGTAGTGGTGGGTAAGTCACCCGGATTCAGAATAGATGAACAGGGTACTCTATGGTTTGGAAAAAGGTTGTGTGTACCCGAGATAAGATCTATTCGCGACGCGATACTCCGAGAAGCTCATGACTCAGCCAACTCCATACATCCCGGCAGCACGAAAATGTATTTAGATCTTAAAGAAAGGTATTGGTGGGTTGGACTTAAAAGAGATGTGGCAGAATATGTAGCAATATGTGACACCTGTCAGAGAGTTAAAGCTGAGCATCAGAGGCCTGCAGGTTTGCTACAACCTATGAAGATACCTGAATGGAAGTGGGATGAAGTTGGTATGGATTTCATAGTTGGTTTGCCACGTACTCAGTCAGGGTATGATTCTATTTGGGTAATTGTTGATCGTTTAACTAAAGTTGCTCACTTTATACCGGTTAAGACTACCTATGCCGGAGCAAAGCTAGCTGAATTATATATGGCAAGAATTGTGTGTCTGCATGGGGTTCCTAAGAAAATTGTGTCTGACAGAGGTACTCAATTCACGTCTCACTTTTGGAAGAAAATACATGAATCTTTGGGAACTGAGCTGAATTTTAGTACTGCCTATCATCCTCAGACAGATGGACAAACAGAAAGGACCAATCAAATATTAGAGGACATGTTGAGAGCCTGTGCATTGCAAAAAGGTGATAGTTGGGATAAGAGTTTGCCATATGCAGAGTTCTCTTACAATAATAGTTACCAAAAGAGTCTCAAGATGGCACCGTTCGAGGCTTTGTATGGTCGTAAATGTAGAACACCTTTATTTTGGAATCAAACCGGAGAAACTCAAGTGTTTGGACCAGCAGTGTTGAGAGATGCAGAGGAACAAGTTGCGAAGATTAGAGAAAACTTGAGAGTGGCTCAGTCGCGACAAAAGAGTTATGCAGATACAAGAAGAAGAGAACTGACATTTGAAGTGGGAGATTATGTCTACCTGAAAGTGTCACCTATGCGAGGCGTAAAAAGGTTCAATATGAAAGGTAAATTAGCACCAAGATATATTGGCCCATTCAAGATTCTAGCAAGACGCGGAGAAGTAGCTTATCAGCTAGAACTACCCGAAAGTTTGTCGGGTGTTCATGAGGTGTTTCATATATCCCAACTTAGAAAGTGTTTGCGAGTGCCCGAAGAGCAAATACCATTGGAGGAATTGGTTGTTATAGAAGATCTCACATATGAGGAATACCCAATTAAAATATTGGAAACAGCAGAGCGAGTCACAAGGAGAAGAGTTATAAAAATGTGCAAGGTTCAGTGGAATCGGTATACAGAGGATGAGGCAACCTGGGAAAGAGAGGAAGAATTGAGAAAGTCATATCCCCAATTATTTGAGCAAGCTAATCTAATCTCGAGGATGAGATTAATTTTAAGGGGGGTAGAATTGTAACACCCTAAAATTTGCTTTTATTAAAATAGGGATAAATTGATTTATTTATGCAATTGTTGGAATATTAACCTGGCAAATAATAATTTTTAGCAATTAAAATAAATCATAGGAATTAGAAACATGATTTGTTGCATCCATGCTGCTCAAAGATATTTTGTTTGATTTGCATTTTTTTCTTTTCTTTTTTTGAGATTTGAAAATATTCAAATGTATTTGGAAACCTCCCCTCTTCCCTTTTTCACCCGCTTGGGCCGAAGGACCACCCGAACGTCGGCAGGCCGGCCCATCTTCCTCGCGCAGGCGCCCTTCTCCTTTGGCTACCATGCGGGGCCCGCTGCTCAGAGTCGTCCCCTTCCTCCCTCTGGAGTCCGAGCAGGACTCGATGTCCAACCGACCGCCGCCGGAACTTTCGGACGAGTCCGTCCTGAGCACGCCTCCGACCATATCTTAACCACCGAATCTCCCAAGTCCGGATCGCCTACGCCTCCCTCGCGCCCCTATGTAGGTCGGCCGAGCTCTGCCGTCCCTCCCCACAAGTTCCCGAGCAAGCCACGCCCTCCAATCTTGCCCTAGCCGCAGCCGCAGAGCCACCGCCGCCGTCGATTTCTCCTCGGGAGGACTTCTCCGTCGAAATTGGTTGTTCTCCAAGCTTCGCAGCAAGGTCAGGGACCTTCCCGACCCCTTCTCCCTCGGTTTTGTGCACTACAGCCATGATGCCGAGCTTCGCCGCCACCATAGTTCCGCCACCTAGCTCGCCGCATCCTCTCCGAGCTACCTCTGTGGCAACCGAAACCATAGATAGGTTTGGCTTGAGCTCCTCTTGCTTCCCGACCAGATCCCGAGGTGTGCCGAGCTTCCTAGCCCCGAAAACGTCGTCTCCGGCCATCTTCCGGCGAGGAATCGGCCGGGCGCCGCCCGACTCCGGCGACCAGGGCCGCCCCTCTTTCCCCCGAGCTAACCTACGCCGTCCACGGCCGATCCAACAGCTCACAGTGAGAGATACCCCTTCGCCGGCAATTTTGCAGAGAACCCCCTAAGCTTTTTAATGTTCTAACCCGCGGTCCTTTGGCGTGTTTCTCTGATTACACTTTCCTATTTAGAAAACGTATTTCCTCGGTTTTAATTCAAAAGGCGTTTTCAATATTTACAGATTTGCCACTCAGTTTATTTCGGCCATATTTTATTCGTTTTAGCTCCGATTTGATCCGTTCAAGTCTCGTTAGATTCGTAATTTCGTAATCTACCTAATGATGCTACTGTTACTCATGTTTTCAACTTTTAAAATTTGAGATTAGATTTAAACTATTATTTTATTAAAGTAAAACTTATTTATTTCATAACTTTCCCGTTTGAACTCCGATTTTCGTGATCTTTATATCGTTGTAATCGTAGCGACGCGTAGATTATTTTTATACACTTTTCAATCTGTTTTTCCACTGTTGGTGTACTGTTTCTAATATAGATCTTGTTTGCTTCATGTATGATTGCCTCGATGATTGTGTGGTGATTTTATGATCGAGTTCAGACGGTGAGCAATATGTTGGTGATCAAGAGTACACTGAGGATCCAAGTTCTCTAGAGCACTTTGATCAAGGCAAGTATAGCATGGACCATCCTTGTTGCCTATTCACCTTAATCACTAAATTCATGATGCATGTGTTTACCTTGGCAACCATAGTGTTTATTCCTAGTTTTGATGACTTGATCCTTGTTACCTATGAGATTGCATTTGAGTAGTGATGCTAGTGCTTGATGATGTCATGATCTTATGGACTTGATTAATTAATTATGAAATAAAGGTTAAAAGATGCTTTTTAGCAACATGGACTAAGGACTTAACTGTAAGTATGACACCGGGACTTACAGCGCAACCATGAGGGTCATATGGCTCTGACTTTAGTTAAGTATGAAGTTACTTTCTATCATGTGTTAATCTTGAAAGGTTCCTTGCTGAGCTGGTTGTTTTGCGGCTCCTGTCTTTGTGTGTACTGCTGCGTGTGTGTGCCACTAAAAGGAGGGCTCTACCACCCCTTGCCATTGCGCCCGGATTGATTAGTGGCATGTTAGGAAGGCTTTTGAAAGACTTCATAGTGTACCCTGCCGCACTTCCTTGGTGAGGTGACATGGGAGTCATGACCCTTGGCATATGGAAATCACGACTTATGGTGAAAGTGTGCAACCTCTGCAAAGTGTAAAACTGATATATCAGCCGTGCTCACGGTCACGAGCGGCCTTGGACGTCTTACAGGAACTTAACTAATTTAATATTGATTTATGTGAAGCTTCTATTGATGTTTATTCCATATTAATTATCATGTTTATATGATCATGCAAATCTTTGTCCTTGGAAAAAATTCTATTGCTGCTACTCAAATTGCTAAAATGTGATCAACTAAAAGCAACCGCTGTCAAACCAGTGTCTTGCCTTATTTGAGCCTTATAAACCCATGCTATTCTTGTTGAGTACGACATGTACTTACGCTTGCTTTATTTTCATATTTGGATAAAAATCCCGGATGGGTAACAGATGACTATGATGATTCTTCTGAGGATTACTAGGATTGTGGTTCACCAGTCAACTATTTCCCTGTGAATTGGAGCTTTCGCGAGAGATTATAATTATTAGTCTGCTGCTATTTATGTAAAGACTCTGTGATATTATTCGTTATGTATTAAACCTTGTGATGGTACTATGTAATTTGTCGCTTATGTGTGTGATTGATCTCTGGGCGCACATAAGTTGGTTCATTCAATTTTATCCTTAAAATTGGGTGTGACATTCTCCGTCGCCCTCGGCATCACCAGGGTCATCTCTTTGGATCTTATAGCGTACTGCATGACATACGGGGCCTGCTTCTAGATTCTCATAGTCCTTACCACGGTACAGGATGCAGTCATTAGGACATGCATGTATCTTCTAGATTTCTAATTCCAAAGGACATACAGACCACGGTACAGGATGCAGTCATTAGGACATGCATGTATCTTCTAGATTTCTAATTCCAAAGAACATACAGCCTGCTTTGCTTCATATGTAGTGGAGGGTAATTCGTTATCCTTCGGAAGCATCCTCTTTTGGATCTGCAAAAACTGCCCAAATCCCTTATCGGATAAACCATTCTTTGCCTTCCACTGCAACAACTCTAGTATGGTATCTAACTTTTTCTGGCTTACATCGCAGGTTAGGTAAAGCAATTTCATATGATCCGCTAGCATGCGATCAAATTTGATCTTCTCTTTTTCACAGTCGCATTCTCTCTGTGCATCACAGATGGCCTAACCAAGATCATCAGCGGGCTCATCTTCTTTAGCTACGTCTTCTTCAGCTTCCCCCATTGCAATATCATGTAAGGGACTGTATTGGGCAAATATATCATCATCCCCTTCTTCTTCGTCTTCGCACTCTTCCATTACAACCCCGTTTTCTCCATGCTTGGTCCAACATATATAGTTTGGCATGAAACCCGACTTAAACAAGTGTGAATGGAGAGTCCTTGAGCAAGCATACTCCTTTAAATTCTTACATACAGTACACGGACAACACATGAAACCATCACGCTTGTTTTCCTCGGCCACACTCAAGAAATAATGCACGCCCGTAATGAATTCTCTGAAGCGGCGATCAGCGTTATACATCCAGTGTCGGCTCATCTGCATTACATGACATACCGTATAAAAACCTTAAAGATAATTACTTAATTGCACAACACCAGTCATCATGTTCAATTAAAATTCTATCTTACAGACACAAACTAATCACTTTATGTTAAGCTCACCACAATGTACACAATCCGAACTAGCACTAAACAGACTAAAACTAAAATGCACTTCAGTAACATAAGGATCTGATGACCAATCCCAACTACAATAGACAGATCATTCGCTTCCTCTACCTCGGCGGGCTGCTTGTGCTGGCTCAGTGCCTCGCCCGTCTGATTGTTTTGCACGTGTTGAATATACTCTTCCTCCCAGTACCATCCTTTACATCCGATGCCGTCCCACTGAAATTAGAACAATAAATTAAGAACTTTAATCAAAACCATCAAGAGAATGTAAAGAAATAACCATAGTACGTCAAATGAGATCCAATAACTCACATTGCGATCCGAGGCACTTGTAGAAGATACGACCTTTGTTGGGACACTCCTTCCTCACTCGGTCCATGACAATCTTCTGCTTACACTCGCCGCACGCAATGAGAGGGAGGTGCGGCCTAAGTCGCTTAGAGACCCGATGAGAGTTCGAGGACCCAGAAGGAGTCGCCATCTACTCTCTATATTCATTTTTAAAATTACTATAAATTTAAGCTTAAATGCCCACAAATTAAAAATAAACTACATTTTCTAAAGTGATATATTCAAAAAACCAATAATAATATATATTCATTTTTGTAGATTGCTATGAATATTATTTACTAATAATATGATTATTAAGCTATATATGAAAACAACTATAAGCTACATATATGAAAACAAATAAATGGTGCGTACTAGTTGGAACAAACAACTACAAGCTTTCACCATGTAAAAATACAAACAATCAAGTGAATACAAGTATAAATGCTCACAAATCAAGAAAATCAACCAAAGGTGTGAAATTAGCGAGATAACCTCTAAAATCAAGCATAAATGACCATGAAATGAGATATACAAGTAATGAAGGTGTGAGAATGAAGTTAGTACCCTCTAAAACCAAAGAATCGACGTAGAAGTGGAAGAAATCATGTGGTGGCCGAAGAACACAGAAAGAACACAGAAGAAGAGCAAGAACAAAGTGTGCTCGGGCTGGAGGTGGAAGAAGGAAAATTTGAGCTTATATATATAGGTGGGGACTTTTACTCCCGATTCGTATTACCAACCAGGAATAAATGCTTGTTTTTAGCCCCGGCTAGTGGCCCCAACCGGGATTAGACCTTTACTCCCGGTTGGTAATACCAACCTGGAGTAAAGGTCCCCTGACACACCTGCCCGAGCCATTAGCTGTTGGGCATGAACCTTTAGTCCCGGTTGGTGGCTGGAACTGGGACTAAAGGTCCCTTTACTCCCGAACACAAAATTTGGCGGGACTAAAGCCCATTTCCGGCCTCGGATCAAAGGTCCGTTCTCTACTAGTGCGGTTTCAGTAGTGGAGGGCCAAAGCCAGGGCAAACTGGCCCGAGTCAATTTTGGCAGTCTGAGACCCAAATCATGTTTTTTTTGGAAACTCATCCGATCTTGTAGAAAGCATGTAAATTGCGTGTGGAATAAATTTTCTACTGGGATAAAACCAACCCCCCCTATATTTATATGAGAGGATCACGACCGATTGAGGGATACATAATCCAATCAATCAAAAACAAAAATATCATAATTTTTACCTCTAGACCCTAGCTTTTTCCAACCCCCGTGCTGTCCAACACTTCTCTCGACGAGATTTCCTAGCGTTCAAGTTGCCTTGCCAGTCTTAGGTCACTGCAACTATACATCTACCTGATGGGTTACCCTGGGAGGCATTCGTGGGTGTTTCGGGCAAAGAACGAGTGTCAAATCGGCCTCGCTGACCCCCTGGTCGGCCTCGCTGTTTTAGATATCCCTCCACTGTGTATCTTGGCCTTGTGTGGCCCATGCAACCATGCACTTGCTGATGTGTGACTAAATTAGCATTGACACACTTTTTGGCCGCTGGGGAAGAAAGCAAATCAATCTAATATAACGGCCTGATGGTAAGATGAATGATCCTACACATCCAAACAATCCCAAGCACATCATAAAGCCTTCGGCCGATCAAATTCCTTAGAAGATTTTCAAGATGCTGGAGGAGAGGGCAAAGGCCCAAGCTACTGCCGATCTGGAGTATACCCTAGCATGCTTTGAGGTGGATCGGCAAGGAGCTGCCAAGAAGATCAAATACGTCAGCATTGATCCTCTTCTTGCTATATCTTCATCTGAGGTAAAAACTAATGAACCTTCCCTATGGATCTAGTATTACACATGATGACTGTCCTGAGATGATTACCAAGCAAGCCAAACTTTTTGAGATCATTATGCATGATAATCTTAGCAAATTTATGGCTGGTTTTGATAAAAGGGAGGAAAAGAGTCTAAAATTCCTATTTTCCCTATAATGCTTCTATTAGTGGATCACCTCGGTTTCTTCCCAACCTCAATGTGGAAGATTGTCCAACTTTTTTGAGGGATAGCTATGCACCGGCTAACCCACACAAATTTGCCAATTTGGTGGTGAAACCTATAAGACCAGTTTCGGGGTACTGCTACCTGTCGACGAGATATCGTCGGCAGTCTACCGAGGGGTATGCCCATGGTAGTAGATGAATCAGTGGAGGTGCGCTTGAGACGGACGAGCGTAACACAAGTGCATAGGACACACGATTTAGACAGGTTCATGCCACCCTGGAGCGTAAAACCCTACATCCTGTGTTCTATGGATTGTATTGATATGAGATCAGTCATTTTGAGGGGATCCCCTGCTCACCTTATATAGTCCAAGGATTACAAGTCAGTTGTTGCCAAGTATAGCCGATTACATGATCTACCGCATAAGGCAACTAATCAGTTAGACTTTAGAAAAGCTATTTTCTTGGCCGCCTAGGCTTCTTCTGATCGGCGGGATACACGCAATCTTCTAGCAAGCACGTAGTCGGTACGCCCTTGGCAGCTTGGGCCTGATCGGATGATGTGGCCCATGTAGCGCCATGCGGGTATATGGGTCTATACCCCCATAGCTAGTCCCTGAACGCCTTGCATTTGTCAGGAGGTGCAGGTCCGTGCTGACGCGTCGTCTTTGGAGTTGCTTGACCAGACGGATGTAAGCAGCTTAGAAAATTTTGAAAAGAGATTCTCTTTTGTGAAGATACCCACTTTTTGCCTCGGAAGAGCAAATACACTCACCACGAGGTGAAGTGTATCCACTTAGTCCCCGAGATTGCTATAAGGTGATGTAATGCCTTGTAGCAGGATGAGCTTAAAAAAACTCTGATGCCTCCATCATTACTGAGATGTTGTGATCGACATACTCCCCGAGCACAGCGAGCTGCGAGGAGCGATCCCCGAGCAGGCGAAGTGTAGACGCAATCCCCGAGCACAGCATGGTGCGAGGAGCGATGCCTGAGCTAGTGAGGTGTAGACGCAATTGCCGAACACAGCATGGTGCGAGGAGCGATCCCCGAGCAAGCAAGGTGTGGACGCAGTCCCCGAGCACAGCATGGTGTGAGGAGCGATCCCCGAGCAGGCGAGGTGTCGATGCAGTCCCCGAGCATAGCATGGTGCAAGGAGCGATCCCTGAGCGGGCGAGGTGTAGACGCAGTCCCCGAGCATAGCATTGTGCGAGGAGTGATCCCCGAGCGGGCAAGATGTAGACGCAGTCCCCAAGCACGACATGGTGCGAGGAGCGATCCCCGAGCAGGCGAGGCACATATCAAGACCCCCGATGTGCTGCCGAAGGTCAGCACCCTGATCCGAACAGCGTGGAGTGACTTGATGGCTCGACGATGAGTCCGCAGTGTGGTCGGAGGTACAGTCCGAGCAGTGAGAGGACGACGAGGAGCAACAAGAGCTCGGCGAGTCCCCAGCGTGATCAGAAGCGAAGTCTGAGCAGCGAGAAGACGGGGAGGAGCGACGAGAGCTCGATGATGAGTCCCCAACGTGGTCGGAAGCGAGGTCCAAGCAGCGAGAGGATGGCAAGGAGCGACAAGAGCTCGGCGACGAGTCCCCAGCATAGTCGGAAGCGAAGTCCGAGCAGCGAGAGGACGACGAGAGCGACGAGAGCTAGGCAGCGAGTCCCCAGCGTGGTCAGAGGCAGACTCTGAGCACAACCGAAGCGTGTTCCTGAAAAATAATTATGTATAATGGGTAGTACATGATGTTTATTTGGGAGCGGATCCCAGTATTCCAGAATGCATATAGAAGATCGGGAGTGGATCCCAGTATTGTGAAATAATGTGTATGTGCTCGTCATCATGCCTCTGGCCCCGGTGTACCCGTGTAGCTGTATGGCGCAGAGTGTAGGAATCGTAGGCGCGCTAGCATTTGGGTGTTGCCGAGGAGCGGTTGCTGACTGTTCCCTACGCAGAGCTCGGGGCCCGTACGTGTGTATGGGGTAGTCGTAGGTCGTGCTGCTTTCAGGAGGTTGATGTGAGGAGACATAATGCGTGATAAAATTGTCCGTTTCTTGCTCTTGTTAGGTCATGTAATTTCCCCTGGCAGTTATCTTGTTACATTTAAGTACGTGGTCTCTGCTAGTTCGGAATAGCGTAGAGCGCGGAGCTGCATGCACACGTAGCGTTAGAGCATCACAATAGAGCCGAGGTTTCACGGATTAAGGCGTGTGCTACCAGGGTACTTTAGCGACCGTTTAAGAGTGACGAGAGCTCAACGAGGAGCGATGAGTGCTCGGCGACACGTCCCGTGCATGGCTGGATGCAGAGTCTGAGCAGTGAGAAGTCGGCGGGGAGCGACGACGATGAAGAATCACGGAGGTATTTGGAGATAATATCCGGAGATGTGTGACGATCGAAGAATATCTAAAAAAGTATCTAAAAGCATCACTTAGCTTATTTGACGGCGCAGACGACTCAGGTAGATGGCTCGCACGATGGCTCGACGTGGCTCGCGAGATGGCTCACTGCATGGCTCGCCGTGGCTCGCTAGATGGCTCGACGTGGCTCGCGAGACGGTTCGAACGGCTCCAGGCTTGCTGTTGCCGTAGATGAATGATGACAAGATCGTCGCAAGGCGTTGACGATGAGATGGGCAACGGATTTTCTGCCAATAAATATCATGTAGATACGTAGAGAAATCCGAAGACAATATATAATAAAATAGATAGAAAATATGACTTATCTTTTTATTTTGATGCGCATGGGCATCTACGGTGACGTATATATATGTATACGTGCTTGTAGTTGGCAACCGGCTTGCATGGTTACCGTCGATGGATCGGCGCTAGGTTGATAGCAAGTGCTGCTGCCGGAAGGTGACATGCTTTTTCCGATTGGAGTGATGGCCGTCGACGTTGCTTGCATGCCTTCAGATCAAGATGTACATACGCATCTGAGTCGACTTGCATGGCCCTGTGGATGTGCATGGCGTGGTCGTTCTTTGCTTGTTCCAGGCCGATTGCTCCGTGCGGGTCGGGCTTCATCATTGGATGGATCTCATCAGGTAGATCGCAGAAGATGTGAACTCGTCCTATCGTCGCAGGTTATCACGGACGACGACAGTTGCGGTAAACATCGTTGGTGAAGGACGTCGCCATGAGGTCTTGAGTTGTCACAGAAGACGTTGATGAAAAAATTCCATCTGGCTCGCTATGGATTCGTGGTGCACACTTCCTACCTAGCGTGCCACTGTCGATGAGATATCGCTGGTAGTCTACCGAGGGGTATGCCCACGGTAGTAGATGAATCGGTGGAGGTGCGCTTGAGACGGGCAAATGTAACACAAGAGCGTGGGATACACGATTTAGACAGGTTCAGGCCACCCTGGAGCGTAAAACGCTACGTCGTGTGTTCTGTGGATTGTATTGATATGAGATTGGTCGTTTTGAGGGGATCTCCTGCTCGCCTTATATAGTCCGGAGAACAGTGTTACAAGTCGATTGTTGCCAAGTGTAGCCGATTACAAGATCTGCCGCATAATGCAACTAATCAGTTAGATTTTAGTAAAGCTATTTCCTTGGCCGCCAAGGCTTCCTCTGATCGGCGGGATACACGCGATCTTCTGGCGAGCATGTAGTCGGTATGCCCTTGGCAGCTTGGGCCTGATCGGTATGCCCCGCACACTACCTCAATATTGATTTGTTTGCCAACATTTGGTAATCAAAGCCCAGGTTGTGCATGTGGAAGAGGTCGTCAACAAGCTCAGCTCCTCTCCAGTCTTCTCCTCACCCTCTCCCTATCTTCTAATTCTAAAGATATGGCTTCATCTAAGCTCTACTAAGCTCTTGCTTGATTCTTCTTGGAATGGCTACTTCACTTGGCACCAACACCTTCTTTTATAGTAGTGTAAGAAGCAGGGGGTACTTGTAGGAGTGGCAGAGGTGATGGAGTGGCCAGGGTGGGTTTAGGGTGACCCCCCATGGTCGGTCGACCTTAGGATTCCACCGTCATGCCATCCATTGGCTCTGGATGCTCCCGGGTGATGGTTGGTAGATACTTGAGTTGGTTTGGAGTCAGTGGCATGCTTTGGTGTATGATAGTGTGCCCATCAATCCTTGAGAGGCATCCTGGTGGCCACGGGATCAAACCGATAGAAGATCAACGTGCCACAGCTTCCACAAATGTCTTTCTTTGGCATCCCACGGATTGATGATGTTGAGGCTTGGTAGGCCATGTCGGGCGACCCTGGTTGGGTCGGGCAAGCCCACCAGTCAAGCCCTGGCCCCCTTGCTTCGTTGGTTGCCTTCTAGAATCTTTGTAATGATGCCTTTTTACTATTTTGCCCCTGCATACATAGCTTTCCAAGTACAAGTGGAACCGAGTAAAGAATGAGAATGAAGGTTTAGGTGAAACTAAATTTGAATCATTACAAGCGTAGATATGAAGCGAGCATAAAAGATATTCTGAATCAAAGTCAGTAACTTCTCTCTGCACAATATTCCTTAGAGGTTTTTGATCACTTTTGCAAAGAAAACATGACTCATGTTTCTCCTCATGTGCTACTCTCATGATCACTCAGTGGTGTATAGAGCTTCTTCAAGGCCTTGTTTAGACAACCTTTCCTATTTCTAAAGCTTATGTGGAGCTTATTGGTAAGGAAGATACGGTGAAGCATATTTCATTCGCTTATTGTGCTAGGTCAAACAATGGTTCCTAGGAGGGACATGTCATGCAATCTATGAACCAAGTTGTGCAAGTGTTTGGAAAGAGGTATTTGAGAGTTTCTTCTCCTTTGATGTCTCTCTCTTTGAAATTAGAGAACATGCTATCATTTTTTTCTTTATGTTATAAGCCTTGAGCCTTCATGTGCTCACATATTTTTTTTTAAATAGTATACTCTTGCATAGCCATGTCTCTTGGTAACAAAAGAGAGAGGTTCTTGATGATAGGAGTACAAACTTGTGGTGGTTGTGACAGGCATGTTGTGCGTACTTCCTGTAACACCCCTGGTGTTAGTCACAGGCTAGATAGTGGGTTTGGACCCAAAACAAGAAATGTCAAGTAATGATCATGAACTCTAGTTCACAATCTTGTTGTGGTAATGAAGGTGTTGAGATCAATATTCTGGGAATGAGCCCAACTTAAACTCTTGGGAACCAAGGCAAAACTCTGATGCTTAGTGTTAAAACCTCTTCAAGTATATGCATGAGCAATGCTAACTATGCCTCTTTCATGTGCCTTTACATCAACTTCCCTCTATATTAAGTATTGGAAAAGATTCATGAGGTTGGGAATCAAGTGACATTGAATGATGTCTTGCCTCCTTATTTGGCTTGTGTTGTTAAGTGGATGCAAGCACGTGAGTTCAACCAAACCTTGCAACACTGCACGAACAACTCTAAATCAATTCTACAACAAAAGTCATGAAATGTTCATGTGGATCTGGTGCATAGAAAATGCATCAATTGGTCTAAAACCCTAAATTGAACTCTACCAAGATGCAGCTTTGACCAACAGAAAAGTTCAGCTTCTGTACGTATTCTGTTGTTTGACCGTAAACGAAAGTTGAAGCTTACTTTGTGTACGACAAACTTTTCTGTTGGAGCAAAGTCTAAATCCACTTCTAACCTTACCAAACAGAGGCTCAAAGATTGAATCTATTGCTGTTTTCATGCTCTGAAATATTCCAAGTCTAGGAATACTGGCAATCATAGCTGGCACGTCGTGTTCTCATGTTTTTATTAAGCAACTCAAGCTGGTCCAAAGATAAAAGTTGGAGTTCATACCTTAGAGCAGAGCATACAAAAGGTTGGGATCAGTTTGACCAAGTTTGACTGGGTAATAGGAGTTCAAATTGGGCAAGACTTAGTCCTCATCAAGACACTGACACTGTCAACTTTGGAGCTCTTTAGAAACTAAAACAGAGCTCTAATGACTGATTGCCCTTAATGAAAGTTGTATATGCATCAGAGGAGAACGATCTTTGTTTAAGACCCAAAGTCCAGTTCTGATCAGAGCAGGCTCAAAACCGGGATCCAAGAGCCAACATCATGCATGAGCTCGCCCCCACCTTTGCCGCCACTTGCTGCCGCGTGCACCTGCGTCTCCCTTGTGCCGATGCGGATGCTGAGCTCTCTCTCCTCACTCGCTCTTGCCTTTCCTCCCCTCCCTACTCTCTCTCGCCCGCCCTCCGGCGTCTGCGCGCACACATAGAGCGCCGCCGCAATGGCCCCCGGGCGGGAGCTCCACCATCCCCTCTCATCGGCCTTTTCCGCCTCTGTGGACCACGGCGCCTCCTTCCGCAGCTCGAGCCGCACCTTCCTGGTCGGAACCGCCCCCTGCAGCCCGCTGCAGCGGTCACGGCCGTCGCGGTAGCAGCTAGTGCGCGTGGCCAGGGCACCACCGGCCGCCGCAAACCGGGCTGTGTGAGCCACACTGCTGTGCCCCTCCGGCGTCCCTTCCTCGCCGCCATTGGGCCCCATCGTGCTGGAATCGGCTGGAGCCGGCCGTTCCTCTGCTCCTGCATCAACGGAGAAGAAGATGAGGACATGTAGATGCAAATAAAAGCTTTTCCAGGGTTCATTTGTGAAAGCTGTAACTCATATGAATAGTGTGAACAGTGGTTTGTGGTTTAGAGTAAAGTGCATGGTCGCCTATGCAAATGTGCTTTTCCTTTTTCGTTTTATCTTTTCGTTTAGTTTAAATCGACTGAAAATTTTGAAAATGCATAGTAAATGATAGAAAAATCTAAATATAGCAAATGAAGATGTTTTGGAATCCTTGTGAGTATCTCTAAGCAGCGGATACATAATATGGCATGCTTTTGTGGAAAGTTTTTGCTGTAGATTTCCATCTATGTTTAATAGTGCTTTCTAGGTTTAAATTCACGTCTGCATTTGTACTGCTCCAAATGACCTAAAAATTTTGTGCTAGGTTACTTATGCTTGAGCTCTGGTTAAACTTTCAGGATATTTGGTGCATGTATGACTAAGTTATTGATTTAACTTGCTAAGTGCTTGATAAGTAGTTTTAAATGCTTTATAAATTTAATAAAAATGTAAAAATAGAAAATGTTGTTCCATTGCCTTTGTATGATGTTGTTGTGACCTAAGAAAACTTAATATGGCTATATTTTTACAGAAAATATTGAGTTTTAGGTTTATCTCACTCTCACATGCACTTTTGTAATAGAAACTTGTTTTGTTTTTAATATGTTTTTATAAAACCTGAGCATGTGAAATTTATATAATAGTTATGTTTTGTAATCATCTATCTCTCATAAAAATTTGGGATCCAAATGAGATGTTTTGCAACACCTCTAAAATTAATATATACATATATATATATATTATAAAAGGTAAATGGAAGTTTAGTGGAAATAAACCTATACATGTTCTTGTTATGCTTCTAATGCTTGTGCCAAGTACAAGATGTTGCTGAGATATCCTAATGTTGGTTAATCCTTGAAATAATGTGTTTGGATGCTCTCTTGATTGATATGCCAACTAGTAGGTTTGTTGCTTATGCAACCTTTAATCTTTCTTTCATCTTGGTGACATGCTCGCACCACCCCAGCCAAGTTTTTTCGTGACAGCCAGAACCGTCAGGAAAACATCTAAAACCGTCAGGAAAGGTTATCCGTGACGGTTACCGTCAGGGATAAGCCGTCAGGAAAGAAACAACACGGAAAGTCAACTTTCCCTGACAGGTAAACCGTCACGGATAATTCCTGACGGTCGCAACCGTCAGGGAAGATCTACAGCGTCGGTTATTAAGCCTCCTGTCAGGGAATATTTTCCTGACGGTCCCTTATCCGTCAGGGAAAGTTTAAATTTCTGCTGTCAGTTTTCAAACCATCAGGGCTCATGTCTCCCGTCGGTTTCACAACCGTCAGGGATGAGATAATTCCTGACGGTTCCCTACCTCTAGGGAAAAACTGTTTCCAGTCACTTGGCTATTCAAAATTACAGATTATTTAGCCATTTAAAAGACCATTGTTCACAGCAAGTAATTAGCCATTAAAAACAATATTACATCAACTAATGTAACCATTCATACACACTGAAGTAATAAATATTATATTCCCTGAACCAGGAAGATCTACATCATTCAAGTTGTTCATGAATACAAGCTATATAATAATTAGTGCCTCCTAGTCAGCCTTCTGGTTAGATACATAACAAGGAGCACAAGTTATAAGGGCTAGATAGGTACAACTCGGTGCTCTGTATCCCAACCTCCCTTTCACAAAATACCCACCATGACAAATGCCGCATGGCCTTGAAACTTGCTAGTTGTTGCCATCAGCCGTAGTAGATGATCCATATATAGTCCCTCCCTACAACCAAAACAAATAAATAGGATCATTCCAGGAGGCAAGCTTATAAATAGAACTGCCTACTATTGACACCAATCTTAACAGAAGGCAAGCATGCAACTATTTACATCCATAGAATCACTATGAAAAAATAAAATAGGAGGCAGCTGCACATTTTCATGATATATGATGCTCCTTTGGCAAATCTAAAACGATGCAAAGCAGCATAGGTTATGCTTCTCCATTGATCCTTAGCAAAAAAAAAAAGAAAGAAAAAAACTAGGACTTACTAGCAGCAATACACACATGCCCTCAACTGCAGTGCGGTTTACCTCCTATAATGTACTGGATTTTGAACTAAAAAGGCTACAACAGCTGCAGCTTAAATCTCAAGCAAGCAAGGCATACACAGTTGAAGCTACCATGGGTTCACTTAAAGGTACATCAGAACACCATGAACAGTCAGATCAAGCAGTAGGCACTTGAAACTGGAATACAGAACACCATGAACATCAATCAGATCATGTACAGGTCAGCTAAGATGAAAAATGAAGTGCACAGAATAACCATACAACAAAATCACTTTGCAGTGTTGCACAAATTAGATGCCCCTAATAAAACACTAAAGCCTATCCACAGTGTTGTGTAAAACACTAATATATGATGGATTACCTCAAACTAAGTGAGAAAAGGTAAAACAGTACATGTGAGGTTTTCAGTAAGCTGCAGATACAACAAATATATTATTCACTTAGAAGATCACAAAACCAGAGTCATAGCAACCCACAACTCATCTCATTTTGGAAAATTTCCTATCCAATTGATGTAAATAACACATAGTAATAGTTGCAGCAGACAAAATAATTTTTGTATCATACAGGAAGAACCAAGCACAGCCAGGGATCTCACCTGTCATGTAACAGAGGTGGGGAAAGTCCTCTGACACATTGGATGGCACTATACAAAATCTGCATGTTCGTAATAAGGCACAGCTCAGTGAGGACAAATAAACTGCACATCTAGATAGAATCTAAATATGATAGACACATGAAAGTACGGCTTTCTGTCTAATCATACTCTCAACTCAGTTGCCCAAATGAAAATGTTTACTTCAACACTAAAAGCAAATGATAGGTTGTTCACACAAATTTAAATGAATCATTATTAGTGATAACAGCCAAATAGAGTAGTTGATCAGATGCAACTCATCCAACTAGAGATTCTTGAATATTTCTAATGGCCTCTAAAGAGGGAATCAAATTGCTAGATTAACAGGATAAAATTGGTGGCTGGAAGTTCTTGTTCGGCTTATCAAAAAGAAAAACCTCAAGCAGCAAATTCGAAGATGCTTCATCTTACTTCAACTCAAAACCAATATTTCCCATACAGCAACAACACAAAGCATGCTTCATCATACCATCAATAGCTTGCATGGTGGCTGACAGTAATCTTTCCATGTCACTCTCTTCTCCATTAAGCAAGTCACTATAGTATCACTATTTTTTTTGTTAGCAGTGACCTGAAAAAAGTAAGTACTAACATGATGGATAATTTTGGACCTTTAATTGCATACAGAAATTTTGAGAAGTCAAATGATAATAATAATGCATTGGTGTAGAACATAAAAATTCTGGAATTAGAAAGAAGCACAATCTATAAAACGCTAAAGCCTATCAGCAGCTGAAATGTAGGAGTCATTGGCCAATGTAAATTGAAAAAAAAAATGCATGGAAATGTTAACAGAATCCATTTAACCATAAGGCACGGCTAAGCGAGGACAAATAGGCTGCATGTCAGTTTAGCAAAGAGCTGCACAATAAAATTCTCAGTGCCTATTGTTCAAGTTCAGTGTTCTAGCAGCTCTATTGAAGGGTATTAAATTGCCTAAAACCATCAAAAATCATTTTCTCCTCCATGGATTGGGAATTTTCAATGACATACAAAGAACGGCCAACAACAGCCGTGCATGGTTAGATTTATTCTAGGCATATAGACTTAAGTCAACCAAATAATAGGATTAGAAATAGGCATTCAAGCATCAGAGGAAATCCATGCTATGTATAGTGTTAAAATATCAGTTGTGGTAATATGAATTGGTAAACAACATTGGTCAGTTGGTATTACATACCTTTTTTTTACTCCTAGTCTTTTCTAATTTGTGATCAGTTCTTCATGATGGTTCCTGAAAATACATGGTAAATTTCTGTTGGAATAAAGTACTGAAATTGAAGCAACTGAAATTGACATGTACCATATATCTCATTTCCGAGTGAGAGCATTCATGAATAAGCATAGCTGGGGGATCGAATACAAGGTCCTTTTGGTTTATGTGCAGGATTATCACATTGCAGAGGGATTGTATTAGCATGTATTGTATTAGCATCATTGCATCCGTTCCTTTTCCCAACAACAGGAGAGTAGAGCATGCGCTCAGTATCCGCGGCAGCCCCCCGGCCAATACAAAAAATATAAATTATTCAGATCTAAAAACAATTTGTCCTCCATGGCTGGGTACCTCATGCTGCGCCACCAAGGGGGTCTGAGAGGGGAGGAGGGCCTCACAGGGTGCCGCTAACGCCATGGATCTGTGCGGGGAGGAGAGGGTCGAGCAGCACCGCCAGGCCATGCATGGCCCTGCGCTAGGAGGAGGGGGTTGACCTCGTTGGATCCTGGGGATGCGACGGCGGTGAAGACCTTGCCTGCTTTGGATCATCCGCCGTGTCGCCATGGACCTGGTTGGGAAGGAAAGTGAGAAGCAGAGAAAGAGAGAGAGAGGACATCGCCTCACCGGATCCTAGGGACGCGCGGCAGCGGCGGCGTCCTCACCTTCGTCGGGCTATAGGATAAGAGAGAGACGAGGAGGGGATGGGATTGGGGAGAGAAGTGGGCGCGGTGATAGGATAAGGTTGGGTGAAATTTTTTACCTCGAGCGCTGGTCTCCTCCCTTCCGCGCCCTTTATTTCGGCATACCTTCGCTTACGTGTGGGCCATCCTGAGAACGGGAGTGCACGGGCCTTTGATTTTCGGGTGCGCATGGGGTCTCCCTGATGGTGCAGACCTTATCTGCGTCAGTTTGCAAGAAACGCGGGGGAAGAAATATCGCCCGTGACGGAAGATTCCTAGCCGAGGGGAGAGCTCTGACCGCGGGGAAAAAACTCGTCTGGGGTGGTGTCGCTATGTGTTTAATGTGTTTCCTTGGTTTACTTTAAATGATGATGAGTAACTATGTTAATGGTATTTGTAGGCAAATGGTTCGACTTATGCATGTGTGATCTTGTTAAAGAATCAAGTAAAGTGTCACTTTGCTATGTGCTGTTATGGCTGCATGTGCAGTAGTTCCTGTTAAAGAGATGTTTTCACCATGCTAATGACGTTTTATGTAACTTTGTTGAATACAAACTTGTAGCTAACTTTCATATCTTTCTTGTCCTAAAATTTCATGATTTTAGGCCAAAAGGTTTGGGAGTTATGCAATTTACAATTTCCCTGTCAGGTTTTGCTTATGTTCTGTACCAATCTGAAAGATGGTGTTGTTTGGCTTAGATATCTTTGGAATCATCTTTTAGTGATAACTAAAGGGTTGTAGTGATTTTCTTATGCTTTCTAAAATGCTAAAGAGCACTCCTTTTGGTGGTCTAGAACTCTAGATATAGATGTTTAAAGTTTAATGTGGGAATCTGTCCAAATCTGGACAGAAATGCTTCGTTGTGTTGTCTGACCTATGTTAAGTTTTGAATCATCCGAAGATGATAATAAGAAAGTTTTAGATGAATTAATAGGATTTCCATTAAGTTTAGTATCATGCTTGTTGGATGTGTATAACTTCATATATGCCTCTCTGAATTTGCTGTCAGTTTTCTATCCATGTTTGTGCAGATCTGATTCCTTGTTGTTTTCAGCCCTGTTAACTAATGAATTAGCTCTTGGTGTTAATAACAAAGTTGTAGATAATTCCTTTATATTTTCAAAACGTTTAAGATCACCCTTTTTGGATATGTAGAGCTCCAGCTATGGTTAAAACATGTGACTGCTGTACTGCTGGCCAGATTCTGTACATGTGCTTGGAGTTGATTCTTTTAGCTTGACTTTACTTCATGTGTTTGTTAGCATTAGCTACTGATTTCAGTGGTGCTAATAATCTACTTGAAGTGTTTCAAAAACTTGTTATGTAAGGTTGATCAACTAATTAACTATGCGTGGTCATGTATGCATGTTGCTTGCACGTGCTCTCTCATTTGTGTGACCTTAGTTGGTAGATGCTTGTGCTAGGTGTAATACGTGTAATATAATAACCAAGTTAGAGAAATCTGTAACAGCCATAATACTCCTTTTGTTGCTGTATGTAGCTAGTTCTTGTCTGTTAAATACTAGACTTGACTTGAGTAAACTAGTGTGCCATGCTTGATGTACCTTGCTTTCTAGTGCTTAAGTCAATGTAGTGTGACCTTATGCTTGTCTTGTGTTGCCTTCCTTCATGCTCATACATATGCATTGTTGCATCTCATATAGGTACGCTAGGTGTACCACTTAAAGAACTGAAGGATGTGATGTTGGTGCCGACCCGAAGATGGTGTATGGAGGACGAACTAGAAGACGGTGTTGGTGGACCTATCTTGAAGATGGAGGGACTAAGCAAGTGCTTTATGGGAGATGCTCGCCTAGCGAGTGTCATCTAACAGACACTGACCTAGAGTTGGATTCTAGGCAAGACTCGGAGCATTCTAAGCCTCCGACCCTTCATTTTAAAAAATGCAGTTGAGTGTGTGTATGTGTGTGTGTGTGTGTGTGTGTGTGTGTGTGTGTGTGTGTGTGTGTGTGTGTGTGTGTTGTGCGTTCAAGTTATAGGAGTTGAATTGAAACCCATTGCTCCATGACCTACCTTGTCCACAGTATATACTTACAACATTACTAGTATGTATAGGTCGTTTTACGCTAAGCCATACTTAGACCGGTAGAAGTCAGGGTGATTCTTGTCAGCCGCAAGATGTAGGTTGGCTACTTATCTTCTCTACACGGTTGGGTATATTTGCTATCAGTGGAAAAGAACCATATTTTGTTGAATAAATGGAGACTGGGGGAGATCCGATATGTTGTTTATGATGTTAGGCTTGGCCTATTTCTTTGATCCTGCATGTGTCGATTAAGGACCGTACCGTTGTTGGCATGTTGCCCAAGATTGAAAGTACCTTTCACGTGATGGCCGAACAACTCGTTCGGACTGTGAAGCCTAGTAACTACATTTGGGCTGAAATTTGGGACGTTGATGGGCACACTGGAGGAAGTAAGGATGTGCGGCGGGATAGGGATAGACCGTGGCCATGCAAGGCCCGAGCTACCTGGCTTCAGACTGCCCCCTGAATGTGCGGCTCGGCTCAAACCCACAACGTGTTCCCGAATGTGAGCAAAAGGTTACCCAATGCGACCCTGACGGGGGAAGTATGGGCATGTGTTATGGATTCTACCAAGCTGGTTGCAATCAATTTGAATCGGTGTCTTTCCCGGAGAAACTTGGACACCATTCATCATCGTATCAATAATTGATGGAACATGATGGTAATGTTGATTATTATGATAAATTGGATATGGTTACTATATTGAGATGCTTAATCAAGTGATTGCTTCAAGATAGATGTAAACTTAACTATAATTAGCTTCACTAAACTTGCTACTAAAATATTGACAAAAATATTGGAAGTAAGGACTTACGTTAGTAAGCTCTTTTCCAAAAGTTATGCTATCCAACTAGGTCCACCAAATAAAGCCTTGCAGATCCTTGAGAGTCTTTGATTTCTCTCCTATTGGGTAAGTCTAGCTGAGTACAATTGAGTACTCAGAGTTTTATCCCTCCATATTGCAGGTGAAGTTCTAGGCCTACTGTGGATGGTGACTAAGTGCCGGTGGGCTCGGCCTTCTACTATATATCTCATATGTGCTTTGTTGGAGGATGTCATTTAAACTAGCATTGTATTTTGAACTTATGTGGTTATTGTAAGCATTTCAAAGTTATATTGTTTTCTCTAATCAGATTTGAACTAAATCTTGTACTATTATTTGTGGACTCTATTGAAATATTATTTTCGCTGCAAACTCCTGTATGTGATTTGTTTTTGCTTAATCATGCGATCTTGGTTGTGATGTGGATTTACTGAGGTCTTTCATGACACTCCTGCAGACTACCGGGTTTATATAAGTGAAAGTGTGTGCGTGCTAACATGTTAAGCGTTGGCAGCCATATTTGATCTTATATAAATTGGGCGGTTTTGTCACACTTCTAGTGTAGAAGCAACATGTATGAAGTGGTGTGTATGTGAACTTAGTTACGAAAGCATGACACATCTCTCTACCTAGATCACAAAGCTTGACAAAGCTCAAAACGAAAACAAAAGGTATATGTAGAAGGCTTGTAAAGTCAGGATTTGTCAATTTTGGCTTTGGTAGGCATTTATCATCACATGAGGGGTCACAGTATCATGAAATTTTACATAGTTGAAAATAAACATCTCCAAAGTCATGATTAAAGTGAAACAACATCTTTTGTCATTGCTATATCACACAACTCAACAACTTAGGGAGGCCATTATATAAAATTATTTCCCATGAATATTAAGTGTAAGATAAGGAATAATGTTTATGAAAGCCAATCTTAGTCAAAGTCATGATCAAATTAGAGTCAATTTTATTTTTGAGCAAATTGATTAGAATTTGGAGTTTGACCAATTGAAAATCAATTTTTGAAGCAAACAATGTACATGGGAGAAGTTAGGAGTGCAAACCTGCGAGACATGTTGAGGTGGGCTGTGGATGTTGCTAGGCCATGTCGAGCAACCCAGCCCTCTCAAGTCTGCCTTCGCGTGGTGCAGTGCTTGCTCAGCAAGGAATTCAGTGATAGAATCTTGTAAATTACGGGAGTTCGTCAAGAATGCAGAGAAGGCGATCTCCCCCACACTGAATCTTTTAGCACCCTGATCTTTTATTCAATATAGAGACATTGTGAAATAACAAAGTCTCACTAGTGGGACACACCAGAAGACACTTTATTCAATTGACAAAATAAATGAAGGCGCTTTAAAAATAGAATGGAAATGATGAAATCAAACCGAAACTAAGAAAGCAAATTGAATGAACTAAACCCAAACCTAACTAAGTGCCTGTCTAAAATATTTGGCTGTGGGGATCCATGGTGGAGGGTGCTCATAGAGATCCTCATGTCCCATGGTCGCAGCTAGGTACTTGATCTTGAAGGTGCACCCCTTCCGGAGTATGTCCATCTTGTCCTCCATGTCAAAGCACCAAAGCTCCTGCTCCACCATCCTATCCTCTAACGCTATGTTCTTCTTCTTCAAGGAATTGCTCTCGACATGGAGGTCCTCTAATGTAAGCTCCGGTGGGGGGCTTCTCCCTGCTATGCTCCATCTGCCCATGGCTATCCTCTGATTGGGGGGACAGGTGACGAGTGGCGACCGACTGACGGTGCAGAAAGTGAACCGTCGATGGTCTTGAGGTCTATAAGCCTAGCGAAGGTTGGAGCACCTTCTTAAGACTCGTAGCTGTGCGCTATCCATAGATGGTATATTGTTCCACTTAGGCTTTAGGCTTGGCAGAGAGTCACCACTTGGGGTGGTGTAGTGAATGCTAGACACGTTGCCCGACTTGTCGAAGATCACCACCACTCGCTGTTCGTTTATTGGCGCGGGTGATGGCAACATCTGTGCCTTGGAACAGGTGTGCCATGACCGTATTTCTGGGGGTGAGAGTGCCTATGGATGGTCTGGGTGAAGATGCAATGTGCAACTTTCTTCCCAGGGGGGTCCTCTCGACAAGAGGAGGAGCATGAGCCAGGGAGTCTCTTGCTCGATGTCAGCCGATGCCCACCTAGGTCGGGCGACACAGGATTTGGCCCCCCAGCACTCTCCTCCAGCAGAGCGAATGCCAGAGGCATCACATCCAGAGGGATATCTTCTTCTTCGAGGGTTTTGGCGAGATGGTGGCATGGGTTTGATTGGGACGGAGCCCGTTCGGTGGAATGGTGATGGAACAATCTACAGTGGGTTGATTGACGTCTTGTCACCTATGTCGATGGCTGGTTTTTGGTTCTCAATGTGAGCTTGGGGACTTGCACGGAGAAGAAGGGAGAACATAGGGGGTTTAAAGAAGAAAATCTCTCCATTCAAAACTTTGGCCGCCCAAACTTCCCAGCTTCTCGGATCAGGATCAACAAGTGATGGGATAGGATAGGGATGAAAGCTCATGCATGGGTCTGGCCCTTAGCCCAAACACACCCCCATGGGTCCTCTAAAGCTAAAAAGGGTCTTTATAGCACAAAAATATAAAGTACCTTTATTCTAAGCACGAAATGAGAAGGAAACAAGAAATAAGTAGAATGAGAAGTTATCAAAATTTCAAGGAATTCTATTATGTCTACTTCTTTGATTTCATGCACTTAAGGTTCGTAGTAAACTTTTAAGCATTATCCATTTACTTTGAAAATATTACCTTCGTTGCTATGCAGTGTGATGGCACCATGTGTTGATGAAGCGATGACCTTGAATGGTCCTTCCCACTTGCTTCGTAGCTTCCCGTGCCTAAATAGTCACACCCAAGAGTTGAAGAGCAATACCTTATCTCCTGGATTGAACTCCTTGATTCTTTTGTCATGCCATCGCTTTGTTCTCTCCTTATATATCCTAGCATTGTGATATGCTCTTTCTCTCCATTCTTCAAGCTCGGATAGTTGCATTATTCTATTTTGTCCTGCTTGATTCAAGTCCATGTTCCACTTCTTGATCGTCCAGTGAGCCTTGAACTCTTGCCTTACACGGAGATGACAAGTCTTTCCATACACCAACTGATAGGGGGGACATTCCTACGTGTCTTATATGTAGTACGATATGCCCATAGTGCTTCTGGTCGTTTGTTTCCCATGCCTTCCCCATTCCTTCAACAATTTTCTACAAAATATTCTTAACCTATTTGTTGGAAGTTTCTACTTGACCAGTTGTTTGGGTGTGGTATGGTGTAGCTTTGTTGTGGCGGATTCCTTGATCGATCAAGTAGCGTTGAAAGTTTTTGTCAATGAAATGCGGTCCTCCATCATTGATGACCAGCCTGAGTTTACCAAATCGGGGAAATATGGTCTCTTGAAACATCTTCTTGCAGGTAAAACATGTTGAGGCCTTTGGTGATTCCTTGCTGGTAGTACAGCAAGTTACTCGTGAGTTTCAATATTTAGAGGGATTACTCAATATGTATCTTGATATGTGCCTTGATATTATTGCTTCTTCTGTGGAATTCCAAATTCGGCATATTCCATGGCATGAGAATTATAAGGTTAACATGTTGGCTCAACAAGCATCTAGCTTTGACATTGGTGGACATAATTATTACATCAAAGAAAAGTCGATGGAAAATAATCTTAGTAGTTCTAATCTGCCAGAGCCATCTAGGCCAGTTCCAAGAACCGGCCAGGCCAATTTCACTGTGTCTACAGGGTCTGCAGAACCGTCCAGGTCGGTTCCTAAAACCGGCCAGGCCGGTTTGCACAGTGACAGCCCAGATCGGCTCATTTTGTGCTCTATTGAAGTTGAAGCAGATTTGCATGATTGGAGGACTCCCATTTTAAAGTATCTATGTGGTCCAAACACCAAAGTTGATAAAAATGTTCGGCGAAGTGCATTCAAATTTATTTTGCACAATGAAGAGTTATACCAAAGAACTGGTAAAGACTTGTTGTTGAAGAGTCTGAGATCTAATCAGGCAAAAGTGACCATGAGAGAACTCCATGAAGGTATTTGTGGTACGCATCAATTAGACCCAAAGATGAAGTGGTTACTACTGGCCTACCATGATGGCTGATTGCTTTCGCTACTACATAGGATGTGGGTAGTGCCAACGGTTTGGTAATGTTTAGCTAGTCCTTGCTGCGATGCTACATCCTATTATCAAGCTAGGGCCCTTTTGTTGTTGGGGTTTAGACATCTGCGGCCAAATTTATCCTCCATCATATCATCAAAAGGACATCGTTTTGTCTTTGTTGCTACAGATTTCTTCACCAAATGGACTGAGGTGGTTCCTTGAAGAATATGACACATAAGGAGGTAATTGAGTTTGTTATTGAGCATATCATACATAGATTTGACGTCTCTCAAACATTAACTATGGATTAGGAGACATCATGTAGGGATTTTGCTGAATTATATAAAACCAAGTTGCTCAATTCATCTCTATACTATGCTCAAGCTAATGGCCAAGCTAAGTATAGTAATAAGTCTTTGATCAAACTCATCAAGAAGAAAATTGAGGACAATCCAAGGTGGTGGCATGAAGTTTTTTCTAAAGCTCTATGGGCACGTTGTATATCAAGGCATGGTGCTACTAAAGTTCCTCCTTTTGATCTGGTTTATGGACAAGAAGCTGCGTTGCTTGTAGAGGTAAATTTGGATGCATGTAGACTTGCTAAGCAAAAATGATCTATCTGCTGTTATGTACCATGATTTGATGATAGATAATATCGATAAGGTGCCTGATAAGAGAATCAAGGCTCTCAAGGATATGGAGAAAGACAAAGCTCAAGTTGCCCTGGGCTTATAACAAGAAAGTTAAAAGCATGTCATTCAATCTAGGGATTTAGTGTGTAAAACCATACTACCGCTTGGGACAAACATCAACAAGTTTGGCAAGTGGTCACCAAGTTAGGAAGGTCCTTATAAAGTGATCAAAGTGATATTTGGAAATTCACGCCTGCTGGAGGACGTTGCAAGGTGATAATCTCCCAAGAGCAATTAACAGGAGGTATTTGAAGAAATATTTCCCAAGTGTTTAGCAAAAAGCTTAAATTGCTCTATAAATAATTGTTGATACATGTATCGCCCTTAGAATAAATATGGCCGATGTATACATCACCCTTAGATGCTAGATAGCCGATGAATTAGACATCATTGATATTTAGTGATTTATGTTTTTATGTTCATACAATATTCACCTAAAAATAAGGGGCACATGTCGACATGCAAAAATGTGCCAATATGAAGATTGGGCTGCGTCATCAAATTTCTGGCATCAAGAACATATTGGTAAGTATTTGGTGCAACAAAATTTAAAGGACAAAGCAAAAGGAAGAAAGAGATGGTGCCTGCCTCTACCGAACCGGCCTGGCCAATTTGCCGAACCGGCCTGGCCAATTTGCCAAACTGGCCTAGCCGGTTTCACTGTTCAGAACTGTCCAGGCTGGTTTCCAAACCGGTTCGCCTGTTCTGCCTAGCCGGCCCCTACGCCAGGCCCCGAGGAAACTGGCCAGACCGATTTTCCTGCCTTGTTCGAACCAATTTGTTTCCAAATCGGTTTTGAATTTATTTTGGAACGTAGAAAACTTGGAGAACGAGTTTTGGACTTGTTTCCTACTGGGATAAGACGGCCACAGCCGATTGAGGATTCCAACTTCTAATCGTAAAAAACACAACATATACCCCTTTTGTCCCTAACTCTCTCTCTATGTGGTTGTTCGTCACATCTACCGGCGAGATTTGACGATGTTCTAGGTGGTCTTGCCAACCCTAGGATAACCTCTATGTGTTCCTTCCCGACGGGTCTTCCTGGAAGACGTTCGGGAGTCTACCACACGAAGAACGGGCTCAGAATAGGCCTAACCGACCCCTCGGTCGGTTTCGTCGATCCGCTGCGTTCTTGCTGTGATATAGGTTGTTTGCAACCTCGGGTTTGCTAACTCTTGCTGGTATATGACCCAAAACGGCGTCAACACTCTCAAAAATAATCTGATACGCATTAAATGGCTGTTTGATCGCGGCATGGCTTTGGGCCGCTCGCCCAGGCATGTGAATCAACCCAGGTGCAAGACCTCGAGTGCCTGCCGGAGCTGGCTGGACTTGGAAGTTTTCTAGTATCCTAATCCAAATGAGCCCTACGTGTGTGTACAACTAAAAAAGAGTCATTTTTTGGCCAGTCAGAAGCTGCCATGGAAATTACAAGCTACAGGAACACCCAGAGCACGCAGCAGTTCATGTCGGCGAGGAGCCACCTATGTGGGTTGGTGCTGAACGAGTCCACAGCCTTGGCGCCCGCGATGGCGGCGCACAGCTCGCGGAGAGGGTCGCGCCGTCGAGGAGACGAAGGCGGTGAGGCAGGCGAGCTCCCTGTCGCCCCTGCACTGGCCGTGCCTGCGTCTCCTCCTTCGTCGCACTCACCGCCGGCAAGGCAGGGGACAAGAAGAGGTGGTGCCGCGACCTCGGCGAGGGCAGCCACCGGTGGGGCCCTGGCACGGGTGCTGTGCGGCCGCAGGCAAGGCGTGTTTCCCCACAGCAGCTCGCCTGCGGCGGTGTGCGCAGTGCGTGCGAGCGGGTGCTCTGTTCCGCCTGTCCCATGGCGAGCGAGCGCCGCTGCCGTCGACGTGGGCGCTGTGCTTCTCAAGCTCCAGTACCCAAAAGTTACGTAAGTATAGTTTCTGTACCTAGACGTTATGTTTTCAGTTGGAGTACGCAGATGTTTCGTAAATATAGTTCCAATACCCAGAAGTTACGTTTTTTAGTTGGAGTACCCATCTATGAAACACCAAATAGTTTAGGTACCTACAGTGCAATTTACTCTTTTTAAAACTCAAAAAGATCGACATTGTCGAGTCAGTTTATGTATTTTCATGTAGGTTATCAATATTACACACAGGGGAATGATCTTAGAGGCAAATCCCCACCAGCAATTGTATTCATCAGAACACAAAGACGCGATAGCATTAGCAGAAAAGAATAAAGAATAAAAAGGAAGGCCAACCCTATCCTTTAGCACCTGCCCGCACGGTCCCTCCCCCAACCACCGCAGTCTCGTGACCTCGTGGTCGCAACTCCTCCTTTCCCAGTTCTGCTCCACGCCCTTCCACACCGCCCCTCTGCACCCTCCCCCACGCCACCCCATGTGCCCACACGTCTCCCCCATGCCGCACCTCCGTCAGGATAATTGTCCTTATATCCTCTTGGTGTTACACTATCAAGCAAATTATTTCCCTATCGGAAGTTTACATTTTTTGCCGGTTATAAGTGACAAAGTTAGACTTCTGTCTCTGGCGGTTTCTAATAGTTCTGTTGGTTAACTACCTACAGGAAAAACAAAACCAATATCCCTATAGGTTAACCATCAAACATTTGTCTATTTCCCTGTCACTCTGTCCCTGACAGTACACCATCAGGAAAATTGGCTTTAAACTTTTCTGACAGTTTTTTCAATTTCCTTGACGGTAACTGAACCATCAAGGAAATTCCCGTTTCCACTAGTTTAAGTGATCCACAGCCGCATACTAATGCTTTTGAGCATAAAACATCATAATGTTGTAATAATGTTTTTTTGCGAGCATACAACATCATAAATGTTGTCACCTACATGTATCCAAGCAGGCAAGCAACATCTCGGAACATTACAAATTCCATTGTTATTCCTACTATTAGCTAGGATTGAGTATAAAATAAGATTATATTGTCAAGAGGTCAATGAATTGTCTGGGTAATTTAATGCCAAAGAGGAGAGAATGAAATAAAAACATTATGATTTTTTTGCGAATAAAAAACATTATGGTTTGTACTCCTCAAAATCCAAACAAAAATTAGAAACATCTCCATCTATTTTGGAGACTCATAAACCTTGGAAATAGGAGCCCTTAGTTTTTCTTAAAAAAAACATGTCGCAATTGTAAAAAGTAACATAAAGTAACCCTAAAAATAATCTAAAATAACACCTGGTGCATAAAAATTACCCTTTAAATTATTATGAAATGTAATATAAATAACCACTAAATTTATTTAATTGCATAACACTGACATCACAAAACCTAATTAAATTAACTATAATACCTTGACACATTATAAGCTAGTAGTAGTTGTCTACTTTCCCCGTGTGTGCATCTAGTTGATGGGATTAGTGACACCTTAGAAGTTTAGGCAAGTCATAGCCACTTTTATGATCCTTGTCACTCCAACCATGCATATATAGCACCTCTTTACACGAAGCAAAAGCAAAAGTGTAAGAGAGGTGCTATACCTTTACGGTTCTCCTCCACTTGAGCAGCTGGGTTGATCAGATTTTGAACATGCGATGTTGTGCTAACTTCTTTAGTTTTCAACAAAACTTAACCAGCGTTGCCAATTATTAAACACTAATTAAAAAATGTGTCCTTAATTTCACTTCTAAACTACTAACAAATACTTTTAATAAAAACAAAAATCATAATCTCTCCTCCATTTCAACATATATTTCCTACATGTTTAGATAATAATTTCTTTGTTCTCTTTTCTCTACCGTGCCTCGTGACATGAGCGTTAATGTGGATGGAGGCAGCAAAGAAGTTGTACTAATTGTAATAGTAATAATATGCTGCTCCTCGCTTCTCTACATAGCCTAACTACTAGGGAAGCACATGCTAGAACATTGATCTAAAAGATTACTGATATAACAGTAATAACATACAGCCTTATATAATAGTGGTAACAAGAAGCTATTATCTAACTTAGGCTATGACGTTTTCATTTCAGTTGGAGCAGACCAGCTTGTGCCATTAATGCAGCTTGTGGGAACCTAAGAGTAGCGTAAGCAAGAGTCTTGTACTTATCAGAACCATGGCACACGCTAAGCAAACGCTAGGTAAACACACTCATGTTTGCACAACCAAAATTGGCACGGCAGTGGAATGTATAGTCGTCATAACCTGTTTCCTGACAAGCTTGATTGCTTCTTTGTCCTCTGTGCAACTTCCTACATGATTGCCTCGGCAGGCAGGAGAGGGCTCCAACATCATTCTGTGTTGGGTGAAAATTACATTGTGTTGTTCTGCACTGAAATACACCAGTGAGCCATTTACAGGTTCATAGCATACCAGGGCTTTGAAGCCGACCCGAGATGCACAAAGGAGAACACACTGCTCCCTATGCTTCCCACTCCTATGGAATGTATATATATTTTCTCTTGCTTCATCCATGCCAATAATGCATGTAAAACCTATGATGCACTGATGCCAAAGAAACATGGCCGACTTAACACATATGAGTACAAGGTTGCTGTTGCTATTGGGGCCTTATATATCGTGCCACAGAAGTTGCATGGTGAATGTTGGGATGAGCTAGTAATGCTCTCTACCTACCTCTCCGCATAACAGAGATATATATATTGTACATTGCCCAAAGATCAGTATTTCATCACCATCATGTAGCCATGCAAAATTGCAGTCTCAAAATATATAACAAAGCAAGTACGTCATTATTAATATTAAAGTTGAGAACGAAATCAGATTATCAAATTAAACTGCATGCCAAAAGCTCAAAGAATTGTCTGCATAGTTTGAGGCACAGGGTGTGGAGAGGACTAAGTTGACACTTTTATCTGCAAATTTGCAGGAGCAGTGGGTGATATAGTAACAGCTCTTAGATACAGATGATAGTCCTTGACCCTAAGCAGTTTTATTGGTTGGCCTAGACGTTGGGATGTAAATAAATATTCCAAAAAGTTGGGTACAAAATCAACTAGAAACACAAAAATGAAGTGGTCTTCAATCAAATGCCCCCGTATCTTTCACGCCTCATCGTCACCCGCCGGGACTCTGCTAAGCAATGCAGGCGCTTCCTCCTAGTCAATGACACTGGTGTAATAATCTACCTATCTGCTTTCATTTTCACCGTTGTAATGCTAAACTTTGTATTTGGGCCATGAGCCCTGCCACCCAATGGTTCAGCTAGCGTATGTGGCTTAATATATCAGGTGGGCCCCACCTGATACATTAAGCCACAGATGCTGGCCTGAACCCCCCCCCCAACACACACACACACACCCCGCCATCATTGACCTAAAAAAAAAATCAACCAGATTGAAATTCCACTACCAATGTAGCGTGACACTATTCATCAAAAATGAATGAAGAAAGGAAAGTCATAGATCACAAAATGGAAAAAAAACAGAATAAAATGAACAAGAATTACTAGTGCATATGAATCCTTCAGTGAACATCCTAGATACAAAGACAAAGAGTGTCCCAAATTTGTGTGCAAGTTGGACAACACCATCTATAGGCTCAAACAAGAACCACGTGCATGGCATGCACGTTTATGTGGCAAGTTGCAACAATTGGGCTTCACACCATCTAAGGCAGAACCTCATTGTTTTACTGTAAAGAGGAAGACATACATAATGTTTATGTTGGTATATGTCGATGACATTATTGTGGCGAGTTCTTCACATAAAGCGACAGATGCTCTACTCAAGGATCTTGAAAGGGAATTTGCCTTGAAAGATCTGGGGGTCTAGGTATTGAGGTGAAGGAGTCTACACATGGTTTGGTACCGTCTCAAGGACGGTATGCTTCTGACATAGTGAATAGCGAAGCGCCCTGGTATGGATAAGTGTAAACCTGTTGATACTCCCTTATCAACTTTAGAAAAGTTGAGTGCTAGTGCAAATGTTGGTCTTGGACCTGAAGATTCTAGTAGATACAGGAGTAGTGTAGGGGCTTTGCAATATCTTACCCTCACACGACCAAGCTTGTCGTTTGCTGTGAACAAGGTGTGTCAATTCTTGCACAACCCCACTACCATGCATTGGAACGTTGTGAAAAGGATACTGCGATATGTCCAAGCAACTATAAATATGTGTTTGAAGATCAGATGATCAAGCTCAATGTTGGTTAGTGCTTTGTCCGATGCCGGCTGGGCAGGCTGTATAGATGATCGGAGATCAACCGACGGGTTTGCATTCTTCCTCAGCCCAAATCTTATTTCATGGAGTGCTCAGAAACAACACACGGTTTTTCGTTCTAGCATTGAAGCTGAGTACAAGGCACTAGCCAATGCAACTGCAGAATTGATGTGGGTTCAAAAGCTATTTTTATTGGCTGAACTTCGAGTATGACATCCTCCAGTAGCACGATTGTGGTGTGATAACACCACTGCCAAGTACTTATTAGCCACCCCAGTGTTTCATGCAAGAACCAAACATATTGAAATAGATTTTCATTTTCTTTGGGAAAGAGTAGCTCAAAAGCTACTGGATATAAGGTACATTCATACTGGTGATCAGCTCGCAGATGGTTTTCTGCCTCCAAGATGAAAAGAGTTTAGAGTCAACCTCAACCTTGTTAGTCGCTGAGATTGAGGGGGGTGTTAGATGATAGGTTAATCTCCTATTGATGGGGGGACCGGTTGGCTATATTAACAAGCACCGAGAGCCACAATTGGCATCTCGTTCCATAAATCTTTACAACCTTGTAATTTCATTTGTGTATTGTTCACTTTTCTGATTCCATCCTGAAGTCTTGTTCTTGGATGAGCTAAAATTCTATCGGAACCCCTTTAGTAGAAGGCTAGAGGTGATTAGAATTGGCGGATCTGAAGCAGCCACAGAGGATCACTTGTCCTGTCATCAATGTGATTCAGTTACATCTCGATCTCAGCCAAGTGACTCCTGCACTGCATGTACACCCTAGAGAGGATACTCCACTATTGACTAATCAGGTGAGGGATGACAGGACGGGTGAGCTCCAGCAGATGATACGCCGAAGGTAGCCAGGGCCTCCGCCTCCGCCTCCATCACCGGGGAGAAGGAGCTCCGCCGCCCGTGCCGGGGAGAGGGAGCTCTGCCGCCCGGAGTTGCGCTCGCGACGGGAAGCTCGGGCGGTGGATCTCATCGGTGCAGCGCCTGCTCCTGCGCCGCAGGTTCGTTTCCCTGCCACCGCCGTCCGCGCTGAAGAAGGCGCGGTCCACGCCTAGCAGCCCGAGGCGCTTGCGCGACGCCACGGTCGGCCGCATCTCCGACGTCGTAGCCGTGCTGGGGCGGAGCCAAGACCTCGGGGATGAGTATGAGATGGGGAAAAGTCTGGGCAGGAGGGGATGAGTGAGTTTCGATCATGGAATATGCCTCCCGTGACATTGGCGCCGTCAATCCGGCAGGAGCTGCGAAGGGTAACAGTGAAGGATCCACTTTGGAACAACCATGATCACGACAAGAGGCTGCTGGATCGCTCGATCCTGCGCACCATGGCTAGATCGGCACCTTTGCAGGACAGGTTTGGCAGATTTTGGGACTCTGAATCTGACTCAGAGTGTGAAGATCTCGGCGACACTGATGCCTTGGCGAGAGCTTCTTCGCATGTTCGAACGCAGGAGTCTGCGAAGATCATCCAAAGCTCACCGGAGGAGGCTGAACCTGAACCTGTAGAGCATCGGCCCCATACGGTGCTGGCGATCCCTGTCAAGAGGGCTGCGGCTTCGCCTTGGAAGGGTCCGCTGCCCTAGAGACGTGTCACGCCGCTGACAACCTTCGGCGATCTCGTCCTTCCGGCAATGGCCGCCGCCCGAAGCACCCAGAGAAGCGATCAGGATCCACCGGTGTTTCAAAATTCAAATCGCGGCAATCTCTGGCTGGGGCATCCGGACTCGTGGGCCCCAAATTCCTCTGGGCCACAGCCCATGCACCCCAGTTCGGATGATCGATCGGAAAAAACCGCGATCTCCAGGCAATGCGGACAAGCGGCGCACTCGGCAGGAAAACCTAAGCGGCGTCTCGTCAACACGACGTTGTTCCTCGCCGCCGAGCCAATACTGCCCATCACCAGGCATTGCGGACAAGCGGCACATTCGGCTGGAAAACCCAGGCAACGTCTCGTCAACACGACGTTGTTTCTCTCCGCCGAGCAAATCCTGCTCAAGCACCGTCCCGGTCCTTCGTCCACGCCATCTGCGCGCCCCCCACGATCTTACCGGGAGGTTCTCACGAAGGGTCTCGGAGGTCGGGACCGAGGGGTGCCCGGGCGGGGCGCGCCATCGGTACGTCGACCGGGAAAAGGGAAAGGACAGGCCATCGACGGTCGTGCCCACGGCGACGGTGGACGAGGTGATAACCGCAACCAAGGAGATGCTGCGCGGGGTAACCAAGGCCGTGGTCGCGGCAATCCTGGAGGTCCCCTGGACGGCCGTGGTTCGGCTCCTGCTGGAGCAGCAGGACCGTCCAGGAACAGAGGTCGCGGTCGCGGGACGGCCAAGGCCTCGGCTACCAGCGACCATGACGTGCATGCGGAGGATGATAAGCCGGAAGAGGTGGTTGATGATGGTGCAGACGATCTAGCTGTTGAAGAGGTGGAGCAAGGCAAGCAGAAGAGGAAGCGAAAGGATGTGGCTGCATGGCTGGTGTGCTCTATTTGCACAGAAGAACACTATACGAATCAGTGTCCATTGCTTCGCGGCCCCAAACCGACAGTGGCTTATTGTGGTGCCGCACATGATGGGATGGGATTCTTCCAGATCCAGGCAGCAAGGAACAATCAAATAGTTACCTTTGCTCAGTCGGCGGTTGCGGCTCTCATCACTGTTGACGCGGGAGAGGTATCTGCTCAGCTTTTACAGTCCGAGCTGGCTAGGATTATCCCAGTTCGTTGGAATTGGGAGGTACAAGAGGTGGGGGGAAAATCTTTTGTTGTCCCCTTTCCTAGCAAGGATGAATTGGACCGCATGGTTGCGATTAGGACATTCACCACAAAAAACAAAGAGGGCACCATAAGCTTTGAGGAGTTCATCGATGATGTTCAGCCCATCAAGATCCTGTCACAAGTTTGGGTCACTGTCACTAAGGTACCCCGTGCTCTTCGGAGTTTCCTCTCTCTGTGGGCTGTTGGTTCCATGATCGGGGCCACCCAGAAGGTTGATATGGTTCATCTTCGAGCGACTGGGCAAGTCCGTATCTTAGTAGCAGTACCTGATGCAAAGCTGATTCCAAAACATGCTGATGTGTGTGTCGGTAGTGGCATTTTTCGCTTATTCTTTAAGGCGGATGAAGCTGTTCAGGTTGACCCCATTGATTCTGAGGCAGATGATCTGAGTGATGGTGATAATAATGGAGGCCAAGGCGGCAATGATCAGGAGATGAGGGAGGCGGATAATCAAGGTCCAACAAATCCTCAGAATGAATCTGAAAAATTGCAGGCACCTCCTAATATTGATCTACCACATCACAAACAAGCTGCGTTGGTGTCTGAGGGTCTGAACATGGCTATTGAGCAGCTTCTGGATGAAATAAGTCTTAAAGTTTTGATCGAGAAGGATGATGGGGAAACTCGCAAAAAATACTCTCCCCCTACAGAAGAAGAGTTAGTGGCATATCAAGCTAAAGTTATTTCTTCTAACAAAGTTAACTCTTCTTCTGGATGTGTGGTGCCCGTGATGGTGACGTCGGCTGGCGATGATGGCGACGACGTGGCGCTTCAGGCTTCAGTCACCACTGCCGTGGAAGTGGGGGACTCCTCTCCAACGGAGGGGGACCTCCGACTTACCATGCTGTCCCGTGTGCGCTGGTGGTTGACCAGGACGGCTCCGGGGGCTCAACATCGACGGCTGCCCCCGAGCAGCCCACTGGCAGGGGTGGTGTGGGGGGTTCGGCTGCTGCTACCCCACCTGCCACAGCCTCGCCAACGACTTTGGAGGAAGACGCGACCCCAGCGCTGATCGTCGCGATCGGATCACCTCAGGATGGGACGGCTGCGACCTCTACCTCCCCCCTGGTCGCAGCGGAGTCACTGGGGGCTGCGACTCCCACCACGCCGCAGTCTCCGATCCCAGTCGCTGCGGGGTCGTCGTTGGCTGCCTCCCTACTGCCGGCCGCACCAGCCTCGCCGTCGCCCTTAGCCGGGGCGGGGGAGCTGCCTGCGGCGTGCGAAGACCATGCTACTCCACTGGCAGAGCGGGAGATTGCACCTACAGCTACGGCCACGCTCATCAAAGCACCGCGTCGTAGCTCCAGGAATGCGGCATCGGCGGACGTCCATACCCTACTCAAGGCTGAACACTTGGCAGCAAAGAAGAACCTTGAATTCCCGGGTAACTCTTTCACAAGCTTTCCAGATTCCAAAGTTATTTCCAACCTTGGTAGGGTAGGCATCAACCTAGGCACCTCAGCTGTAGTTACTATCAAGAACTTAGAGGTAGACAGGTTAGTTTTATGTGCTAACGAAAAGAAGGGTTTTGCTAAATCTAAACTCTCCAATCTTGAGAGTGAAGATGAGTAGGACGACCAACTTGATGCAATTCTCACCCACGCCTGTGGAGATCTAAATGAGAATTTACTGGAGGTGGAGAATGATCAAATCATAGATCTCTCTCCACTCCGACGGAAGAAAAAATACAATAATGCCAAAAACACATTTAATGGCAAACTTCCCAAGAAGCCAAAGACCCCCTCAAAAATTATTATAAAATGAAGGGGGTTTTCTGGAATAGCAGAGGTCTGAGAGACTTGGCTAAGCATAGACTTTTGGCTGAATTAGTTAAGGAAGAGCAAATTAATTTTATTGCCCTTTCCGAAATAGGCCGGGACTCTTTCCCGGATCATGTGCTCAAAAATCTTTGTGGAGGACATGATTTTCTCTGGCACATCATGGCACCCCACGGTAGATCTGGGGGAATCTTGCTAGGTGTAGACCTGAATATTTTCGACATTGGAGCCATTGCTGAGGGAGATTTTTTTGTAAAATTCACCCTAAGAGTCAAATCAAGTGACTTCAAATTTGTGCTATATACGGTATATGGGCCAGCACAGCTCCAGAATAAGAGTGCTTTCTTAGCAGAATTCGCAAACACGTGCTCCAAAGAAACCCTTCCATATTTGATAGGAGGAGATTTTAACATAATGCGAAGCCCAGAAGATAAGAGTTCTGGGGACTTCGACCCTAAATGGCCTAATCTTTTTAATGCTGTTATTGAATCTCTAGACCTTAAAGAGATTACAATGGCAGGCCGTCAATACACTTGGGCGGGGCCAGGGGATAATCCAACTTTTGAAAAGTTGGATAGAGTTCTCGTTAGCACGGAATGGGAGATCATGTTCCCATTGACCACAGTAGAGCCGAGGGATAGGAATATCTCGGACCACACACCCGTAGTGCTTAACACAGGTGCTTCAACCCACCAGACCCACATTCGTCCTTTCAAATTTGAGAGGGGATGGTTGATACGAGATGGATTTTATGATATGGTTGCAAATATTTGGCAATCTCCATGCTCTGGGTCAACCCCTCTTGAACGTTGGCAATTCAAGATCTGCAGACTCCGACAATATCTAAGGGGCTGGGCGAAACACACGGCAGGGTCTTATCGAAAAGAAAAAAGACTCTATTAGCTATTTTAGAGAATCTTGATAAGAAAGCTGAAATCTCTCCCTTATCTGATCAAGAGATTAATCTGAAGCATTATCTAAAAGAACGTTTAGTTAACCTTCTGAGAGAGGAGGAACTAAAATGGTATGAGAGAGCCAAAGTTAAAACCCTCTTGGAAGGGGATGCTAACACTCGGTTCTTTCATCTAGTAGCCAATGGGAAACATCGCAAGCAACATATCTATAAACTTGAAAATGACCAAGGTGTTGTAATCGGTGATGATCATCTCAAAAGTCACATTACGACTTATTATAAAGAACTCTTTGGCCAGCCGGAAATTTTTGATATCTCCCTTAGGGAAGATCAAAACCTGGATATCCCACAGGTATCACCGGAAGAAAACGACATCCTCATCAGCCCATTCACTGAATCCGAAGTGAGGGAGGCAATCTTCCAAATGGAGCATAATAAAGCTCCAGGGCCGGATGGTTTTCCTGCGGAGTTCTATCAGGTGTTTTGGGGAGTCGTCAAGGATGATCTTTTAAGCTTATTTGCTGAACTGCATCTAGAGGCTCTTGATCTCTACAGCTTAAATTTTGGTATTATTACTTTAATTCCAAAAGTAAATAATGCCATAAAAATTCAGCAATACAGGCCAATTTGTGTTCTTAATGTGAGTTTTAAAATATTCACTAAAGTGAGCACAAATAGGCTTAATATGGTAGCTAAAACAGTGGTGAGGCCAACGCAGACAGCCTTTATGCCAGGCAGGAACATAATGGAAGGGGTCGTTATCTTACACGAAACCATCCATGAACTTCACACCAAAAAGAGAGACGGCATCATTTTCAAAATTGATTTTGAAAAGGCATATGACAAAGTGAAGTGGTCTTTCCTACAACAAACACTACGTATGAAAGGTTTCTCCCCCAAATGGTGTCGGTGGGTTGAAACTATGGTCACTGGTGGAAGTGTGGGAATCACAGTCAATGATGACGTTGGACCCTATTTCCAGACCAAACGTGGACTCAGACAGGGAGATCCAATGTCACCAATCTTATTCAACATCGTTGCAGATATGCTAGCTCTTCTCATTAACAGAGCAAAAGCTGATGGTCAAATAAGAGGTGTCGTCCCTCACCTAATAGATGATGGTCTGTCCATACTGCAATATGCAGATGACACCATTATCTTTATTGATCACGACCCAAAACAAGCACAGAATCTGAAACTGTTGCTTTGCGCTTTTGAACAGCTATCTGGGCTAAAGATCAACTTCCACAAGAGCGAAGTCTTTTGCTATGGTGCAGCTAAAGAGATGGAATCCTTTTACACTAGTCTCTTTGGGTGCAACGCAGGGGAATATCCATTTAGATATCTAGGGATCCCAATGCATCATAGGCAACTACTGAACTCTGAATGGAGAAACGTAGAAGACCGTTTCAAACAGAAACTCTCTTGTTGAAAAGCCAAATACCTGTCATATGGGGGACGACTAGTTCTGCTAAATTCAGTCTTAAGCAGTCTACCTATGTTTATGATGTCCTTCTTTGAGATCCCTAAAGGGGTCAGTAAAAACTTAGATCAGTATAGATCAAGGTTCTTCTGGCAAGGCTCTTCAGACAAACATAGATATCGTCTTGCCAGATGGGACATCCTTTGCCGTCCTAAGGACCAAGGGGGATTAGGTATCCTAAATTTACAACTGCAGAATAAATGTCTTCTAGCCAAATGGTTGGTTGATCTGATAAACACAGACGGCATATGGCAATCTCTTTTACGGAATAAATACCTAAGCTCCAAGAGCTTAACTCAAGTGGCAGCCAAACCCAATGACTCTCATTTTTGGAGAGGCCTCATACATATCAAAGATGAGGTGCTGGCTCATGGTTCTTTCGATATTAAAGATGGAACCAACACTAGGTTTTGGGACGACACATGGGTAGGAGATAAGCCTCTGAAAGTTAAATATCCATCCTTATATAATATAGTGCGGGATCCTCACGCAACAGTCTCAAAAGTGATGACTACTAGCCCTCTAAACATTTCTTTTAGAAGGGCGCTGGTGGATAATAAACTTACAGAATGGCTTAGTTTAGTAGCACGAATCTCAAATGTCGAATTGGTGGAAGGTTCAGATTACTTCAGATGGGGTTTATCCAAATCTGGTTTATTCTCTGTCCGCTCTTTGTATCTCTATCTTAAAGATACACAAACACATTTTCGTCATAGGAAGATCTGGAAGATAAAAATTCCTCTAAAGATTAAAATATTTCTTTGGTTCTTGCAGAGGGGTGTCGTCTTAACTAAAGATAACCTCGCTAAGAAAAATTGGAAGGGGAGTCAGAAGTATATCTGCTGTAATATGAATGAAACTATCCAACATTTGTTCCTAGACTGTCCCCTTACCAAAATGATTTGGAGGATTATCTTTTTTGCTACTAATTTGACCCAGCCAAGATCAATCAGCCACATGTTCGGTAGTCGGCTAACTAATCAAAATAAAAGGATTAGGAATTTGATTTGGGTGGGGATGGCTGCAATGTTTTGGGCTATCTGGAGATGTCGTAATGATGTTGTTTTTAATCAAATGAAATCTAACTCTATTATGCAGGTAATTTTCAGGGGAGCGTACTGGTTACGCTCTTGGGCCCAGTTGCAGCATGATGAGTCAGCCAAGGACGCGCTCTCAACGATGAGCAAGAAATTGGAATTAATTGCTTTAGAGATATCCAATAAAGGATGGAAACATTTGTATTGTTTGAACTAGCGTCCTGTGTCGATCTATAAGACCATGGCTTTCTCGTTTTTTCTTCTCAAAAACTTTGTAATAATGGGCTGTGTACATCTCTGGATGTAGAGGCCGGATATTATTTATCCATTATCTAAAAAAATGTACACCCTAGATGGGAACAAGCAGGGCCCCACACATCTAAGACCAAGAGCGAGAGAACACCGACTTCCTGTGTGATGTCTGATGTGGTTGGCCCGGGTTGGCACGTTGTGTTGTCCATGGTCGATGCACGCAGGTTGTCCTGCACCACCATATCCAACTCAGATCCTGAACCTGTAGCAATAGGTGCATCTGCTCCGTGTTTTGTGTCTAGCACTGGTGTAGAGAAAGCCTGCATATGATCAACATTTTCTTTGAAATGAATACCATTTAAATAAGGGTTAAAAGGAATGACTGGCAGATTGACTTTGATGGTTCCCCTTTTACCTGTTCCTCACAATGAGCTTATCAAGCTCTCCTATAATGTCATTCATTGCTCTGGTATCAGTGTTACCTGTTGGTTTCAACTCCATAGCCATCACTCTAAGTACCTATGAAGTTCCACCATCCACCAATCTTTAGAAGTCTTACTAGCAAGTGAACATTTACTAGTTAAGTTCTACTGCAATTCTGAATCATCCACCTCTGTTTGAGACTTTTTTTCTATCTACGCCCAAAGCCTCCATTCGAATCTACCCACTTTTGATAACAGAAAAAATACAGTGGTAATGGCAAGTTCACGAATCACGATACACCCTGTTTCATCCAGGGCTCCAAAGAGCTCCTAAATGGAATGGTAAGCTTCCTAATATAACTTCTAGTTCAGACATATTCTAATGGTGACTAGGGCCAGATGTGTTTAGAATTTGAAATAAAATTTCCATTGGATTTATTAGAGAATCAATGTACCTGACCTGCAACATGAACTCTGTTATATATCTAACAATGAACTTTGAGCAGAACTGGAACGGACTCAGTTTGCAGTTGCAGCTCTGCTATCTCGTTGATTCATGTGCATGCTTTTACACATTATGCAAGTGGGAGTGGTTGATCAGGCATCAAGTCCTTATTACTATTATTGGAGACTGCTAACTTCTAGCACCATTATTGGAACCTTTAGTATTCTTCAGTTAATGTTGTCTGAATTTTATTGAACCAAACTACAAATAGGAGTAAATCAACAATTTTAATGTATTGTAATACATATTAGTAAATACCCAGGCTCATTAGCCTCAGGAACCTTGAAATTGTGAGAAAGCGGACAATTTAATTGAAGGAGTCGTCATTTTTTTCAGCTTTTACCACAAAAGATGTCTCATTCAGGAGTTCAACATACAAGAGGTCAGATACATCTACCTAACTGGATATTAACAAAACACTTGACTGCTTACAGAAACAGAACAGTTTAATGTGTGATTCATATGAGGTAAACTTTGAAAAATAATCTGGCATGCATTACAGGGTTGTTTGGTAATGGCATGGCTTTGGGCCGCTCGCCGTGCAGGCATGTCAACCTAACACAGCGTGACGCATCAAGAGGTTGTTTGGATAGTGGCTCCAAAAGCTCCAAATTTTATAGGGTGCTAATCCAGATGAGCCCAAAGTTTGTACACACCTAAAAAAACACCAGTTTGAGACACTCTACAGCTGCCAATTGGCACCCTAGAAACAACAAACAACATAAACAAGCAGCCATACTTCCCCATGCATCTCAAACCTATGTTCAGTACTTTCTCCCTGTTGGACCGAGTTTATAATGGAAGTAAATATTTGGTGCCAAGCAAAGATGTAATACAAATTATTCATTCTCTATTGCTATTGTCGTTGTGGTTTTATATATGGTGCCATGTGCCTGGTTGCGTGGCACAAACCAGAGCAATGCTGTCTACCTACCTCGTGGATGACTAGTCCATGTGTAGGTAGAGATACATTTTTTTTGGCAGAAACTAGCCTGTAGGTAAACATACCAAGGGGCTCCCTTCCTATAGCTTTTCTGTGTGTGTGCTGAGAGAGAGAAAGAGAGGGAGGGGGGGGGGGGGAGAGAGAGAGGGAGGGAGGGAGGGAGAACTCTACCTATAGCTTCACTAAATTTAGCTTAGTGAATTCAGTTATCACAATCTCGATTAGACAAAGAATTCCCAGTAAAGCTCATTTAACAATCAGTCCATCAGTCACAACAACTCCCAGTAAAGCTCAATTTAGTCAGAAGATTAAATCACCACACAATAGCATTTAGCGATCTCAATCTCTTTTGCCATACTAAGTTCTTTCATAAAATTCACAACATCCGTGACATGCTCACAAATTGACAACATCTATGATCTGCTCCCAAATTGAATAACATTCAAGTCAATTTACAATCTCAGTACAACATTTGCTCCTCTAAAAACTTGGCTTCTCAAATACTTTTTACTGAGTCAGGCATATGGTTGCTGAATATTTAAAAAGAAGAATTGGCCTAGAGTGAGTACAACAAAGACATTACAATCCAAAATTCTCAAATGACAATGGACTATTAGACTAAAACTAAAACACGCTACAGTGTTGGACTCGCTAACTGTACTACACTAAACTTGCACGCCACAAAATCAACACCATTGCCAATCGGGCACCACAGTGCATCGCGAGCATGAAAAGTTCGTCAAGAAAAATCTATGTCAGTGCTTTAGCCATTATCTTGCTAAGCAAGGCAAGCTGTTGTAGTCCATTGCCATCAAGCCATCGGATCCCCTTGGCACTGACTCACAAGTCACACCAGACCAGTTCTACCATGCAAAGGCTAGTCACCATTGTTTGTTGCAACAAACCAAGTCAAAAACACGAGCAAATGCCTTAGGCCTTCACCACTCCTTGTCCATGGAGATCCATCTGCATACATTACAGCTCTTGGCAACCTAGCCGTCTCATCAAATTAAAGTGAGCAAAAATATTACTCGGGTGGCTAGCTTGTTGTTAGTCCTTTTTCTGGGTCATCCCCTTTTCTTTTCAGGCGCGAATGTAATTTCTAAGACTTGTTGTGGGTTGTGTTGGTGTGTGTTGTAGGGCACTTGCCCCCTTTCCTTCTTCTTAATATAATGAAGCGCAGCTCTCCTGCGTTTTCGAGAAAAAAATATATATTGGGTACTCCAACAACCATTAAATAGAAAGCTTCCCTTGCACTAGAATGATCATCGCTATGTAGGACTAATTGCCACCACATAGCACTGGTCACTTCACTTCCACCATTCACCTCAAAGTTGACCTCCTTGGCAACTTTGTGGCCACCACTGGCCATGCACTCCATGGTAGGCCTACCTGCCAACTTCATTTTCATCATTGGCCATGCACTAACCGATGAACCACTTTATTCACAAGCAAAGTGAGAAATAACCTCTACAAGTCAACTGGAAGAATGTCTATACGATGGAATGCCAAAACCAGAATCATCGAACCAACTTGTGATCCTCGTAGCAACTGCTGAGCTCCATGGATGTTATGAAAAAAATATTGCATAACAAATGCTGACTCTAGAGCGAAAAACAAGACCCAAAGACTGCAATTTCATCAAACAAAACAAAGGCAACATAGCATGATGATCTACAGAGTCAATTCCATCTCCCACCCTAAGATAGGCTTATATCTGAACTTTAAAAAGTCGTGAAATGTCAAATTCCAAGCAAAATAGCCTAGTCCATTATGTAAATTCCAATTCCTCAAAAATAAAAGGATCTAAACAACTCTATGATCTTTATTTTCCTTTCACCGTACTATAAAGGAGGTATGAACTAGTAGCTTAGTCCTGGGTGAATTTGTAACTTAGTCCTGGGTGTGGTGTGGTGTGTGTTGGTGGGTCTCCTTGACCTTTGTATCTTTCTTCTATATTAATGAAATGGCGCGCAGTTCTCTTGTGCTGTTTGAGAAAAAAAAAACTAGTAGCTTTACCTAAGTGAGTCTAGTAAATGGGTGTGTTGCACACTTGTCAAACTTAACACTAGGTAGCTTAGATGAAGCCATAATATCAATTGGAAGCAAATTCATTTTCAAAGATGGTGGTCATCAGGTCATCACCAGAGAAAAGAGCAGTGAAGAAAAGAGGTTCTAGTAAGCATTTAGGCTCACCCGGATTAGTTCGATACTGATGAACACTGAAGAAGCAATGAATAAATGGCTATAGGAATTAAAATAGTAAAGAACCATTGGAAGGCACCGGATTTCTCTATTGATCACCCAAAGGGCGCCACTCAACTTTTCCAGTGGGTGCACAAAGTGGGAGTGCAGTTCTAACGGCTTGTTTATAGGGATGGCTCTTATATATAACACCTCATCGCGTGTTTTACACCCCAATCTGCATCCTCATGTTATAGCAACACTTGGTGTCCAAGAGAAAGCTTTGGCCTATTGGAGTGTTTTGGATACGCTAATAGAAGATTACAGACTCCATTCATGATTAGGGAGTAGCAAGCGCGCATCCACTCTTGTCACTAGGGTTGATTAGGTAAAGTGGGAGTTTGTTCTTGTTACTCTTGGTGATTGGCATCACCAAAACAGTTTGGCAGCAATTAGTGACTTGATCTCCCGAAAGAGCTTGTGGCATCACCAAAACAGTTTGAGGAAATATTTTTTTTATGTATTTACATTCCTAGAACTGCCCTGCTTCACTGCGATTGCAATTAGGATGCAAAACTTTGTGCGGTAAGCTAGAAACACTTGTTTAGGCACATGGTGAAGTGCGCTAAATGACATATTTTAATTCAGTGAGAATATTAGATTAGTCCAGTTCACCCTCTTTTGAGCATGTTGATCCTTTCACAGTCTCCTAAAAAGATGAACTCATCCGATACTCTGGTTCCATTCTCCTGGTAAAAAAAAAAAAAAAAAAAAAAAAACTAAGAGATGTTCCACCTCTGTTTTCTGTTGTTTATAGTTCTTTGATACATACTTGTCATCTGGTCAATGCATATCATGGGTTTGGCATGCATTAGCTGCAAACTAAAAGCACACGTGAGCATCATGCTGCTACTTGCTATTAGGAATGCATGCATCTCTTGTTAAAAAGAATGGTTTCCGCATTTTTCATACCATTTCAAACTGTTTTCATACCATCTGTTATTGTGATCGAACCAACTCAACAAAAGAAAAAGAGCAGCCCACAAAGTACTAGTTTTTTGGGGTGCTTAATACAAGCCGGACCAACAAGAAAAGCAACAAAAAGATTGCCAATAGGACCATCTCATAAAACACCAGTCTATTGGATGAGAACTGTCACAACTTTTCAATAGTTACTGCTATTCATAATCACAAGCAATGTGCGACTATTATGAATTGGGGTAATACTATGTGGAGAGCTTTGATCCAAAAGCTTGTGTGCTCTACCATAGCCACATCTTTGTCTTTGTTCTTTCTTCTTTGAAACACAATAACCACAACTTCACACAGAGATGAGCAAATAAAGCAAACACCACATATGGTAGAACTGCATTTTCATGGCTTTATCCCAAGTAGATTCAAACAAAGCAACACCACATATGGTAGAACTGCATTTTTATATATATCTAACTTACATAAGAAATGCATTGCTCTTCACGAGAATTATGTACAGGGCGGGGCCAAAAGTAAGGTCACTAACTTTGCCGTTCTCTTGCAGATTAAAACAAAATGCCTCTGGCTGGTTCCAACTCTTAGAAAGGATAGGATCCTATGAAGATAGTGAAGTTTCTAAAAGGCGATACATAGTAATTTCTTGTTGCTTGAAATACCTCCGGTCTTCCTCATCGACAAGGACCAGGTTCAGGTAATACTTGACGCTGAACTTGTTGTTTATGTTTCGGTAAGTTGGGGTAAGCTCATATGGAGTCAAGAATAGTCTCACTGGAATTGATTCCCCTGCGCAATCATTGTTGGTAAACTTAGCACCTACTAAGTGGAGTATTATACATTGAAAAATTGACGTATTCTTCTAAAATGTCAAAAAATAATGTTTACCTCTTACCATTAAACAATAATCAAATGACAGCAAATTTGCTAGAAAGCTATGCATGCCTTTAATTAAAAATACAAGAGGGGGGAAATATAAGCAATACCTCTAACTGGGGCACCATCCATCAGCTCAAATTTTGCTAGTGTCTCAGTCTCAACGTATGTGTTAGAACCAGACCCTGTAGATTCACGGCGACGAATCTCAAGCTCCATGTTCTTTATCTTAATTCTGACCAGAAGAAAATATATCTTTCCTATGATAACATCTTTGAGATGATACCTGAATTAGGTTTGGACCATAAGAGAGTATGAGTTCCTGACTTGCCAAACTAGCTGAGCATAAGAACAGACTATTAAAAAAGTATGTAGGGCTTACTTGCTTTTGCTGTACTCAAATTCAATATGCAAGCAATCTTCAATGCCAACTTCCATCTGAAAAGGCAAGACCATTATACTCATCTAATGAAAACATCCAAGTATTTAACTACAATATTTGTGAAGTTATGCAAATTGGTGCTATAAACAATGCAGCAGGCAATCTATCAGGGTGCACTCTTATCTTCTCTCTAAACTAGTAATAATAATACTGATATGATATTTAAGATGCAGCTAAATGGTAGCTCATATAATTATGAACAGGAATTGAAATTAATAATATGATTATGTAAGCCCAAATGTGATACGCTCAACAAGTCTCATTTACATGGCCTCAAAAGGCATCATGACATACTAAGCCGGCTCAAATTGATAAGGCTTTAAAAGTGGAATAAGCCACCCAGTTATGAGCACATACCTTGATACTGTTGTTGATTGTGGGAACTGGAGAGTAGTTTCTTACCTGAAAACAAACATTACAAGTATGATTGGGTGGTGCAGAAGAAACACAAACTACAAAATCTCAATAAATTCCTAGGAACCATTCACAAAAAAAATTGAAAAAATATTGGTACATGAACAAAAGAGATATATGAAGATCAATGAGAAGGTGTCTACACTTACACAGAAGTCTTGCGATTCCACAATGCTGCCAACATAATTTCTGCCAATTGTTACTTTCAGGACGTACCTGCAATAGAGACTTCACCTTTTAGTGTTATCCGAGTTGCTGATGCTGCACATCATGCAAGATAGTTTATGATAAGCCGTGTGAACCATAACACAAGCAATTTAAGATCTGTCTTACCTCAACCTAACATTTGTCCCATTATATGACTCGTATGGCATTTCAACAGTAGCAAACTCAAATGGATAAGTCTTCCTTTCATATATTTCCCCAGGAACATCTAATTCACGCACTGCAAGGAGACAACAGACACTTTAAGGGAAGAGATAGGCATACAGAGAAACAGTGAGATAGCTTCGAAACAAAAAGGTAATAATCATTATAGTAAAGAGAGTCAAAGATATATGAATTAAACAAAGGTACCATTTAACGAGAGCTATTAAAACAAAATAATGAAAGAACAGACAACAGGAGTTTCAGGAAGCCACATGGATATCTTGAATAGAAGGTGTTACTAGGCAGTTGTGCATCTGTGTATAAAAAATCAACTCAAGAAAATATCTACCTAATGAAGTGAAGTCGTAGAAGTTGCCTCTGTCAAAATATAGCTCTGTAGTAAAAAGAATGGAAGACAAAAATGTTAGAACCTATCAAGATATGAAGGGTCGAACAGCCAGCATTATGTATTATTATCACTGGACAACAAGGAGAAGTTTCTCAGCAAGGCTCTTGTTTTTTTTTTTATCTTCCTAGTTTTGTACTTTCTCAGCATTGCAATAGTTTACCGTGAATGAAAATTAAAGAAAACGCTGACTGTGAATCCAGTTGTACAAATAGTTTCTCGCCAAATAGTTTATTGAACGACCTGAACTGATAGTGGCCACACTAACTTGGCTCCTTAAACCACACATGGGCACCTAGGTTCAGAACAAATCAGAAAAACAATGGATAAATTTAGGTAGCAGCAGCACAACTGAATTTGTACCTATCTGACCCAGCAGCTCAATCTTCACACCCATGTGCTCAAGCCTTTTACCTGGAACTGGAGCGATCGACACCTGCATGTAATTTCATAACAAAAAATTCAACCCATACCCGGTCTACGCACACCAGAGTAAACAGAGACTAAAACGAACCACAACTGGCACTAGTACTACCTCTCCGGCTATGGTCTCAAGGCTCTGGAACGCCGGCACCATGACAGTCTTCCCATTGTCCTTCTTGATCTGCACCTGCAATTGTCCAAGGAGCCGATCAAATCAACCCAGAAGCCAGCTCGACAATAATCTGTAATAAAGGCTGTACCAGTGATATCAAATAGTCAGGTGGAACCCGCAGAGGACGCACCTGCTTCCGGGTCCTCTCATCGGAGAAGGTGACGAAGATGTCGCAGGGCGGCTTGAAGGCGCCGATGATGTAATTCTGGAGCCAGGGAGAGTGGAAATCAGAGGGGATCTAACCTCTAAAGCTCCGCGCATGGCGCATCCTAAGGTACCAAAGATGCCATCTTGGGGGGAACGAATCAAGAGCAGCCAAGATCAGAGGCGTGGGCGCCCGATGATATACCATGGCAGATGCTGAGACGCTGAGTCAGGGAAGCGGTTCCAGCGGCGAGGCGGAGGAGACAGCCGAGGACCCGAGGTGGGGCGCCGGCGCAGGGGAAGGACGGAGGGGATCACCGGTGACGAGACGAGGAATCGCTGCCGTCTGCCTTCGTGGGCTGGGCTGGGCTGGGCTGGGCTCACCTGTGAACCGGCGATCCGTTCTGGTCCGTTGATCCGGATGGCTTCAGAAATTTCGACAGTGTGGACTCTCGTGGGAGTCCACGCCGCGACTTGCTTGAAGGCTGGCCCAGTTGCAGGCTTGCAGTAGATGATGGGCTTCAAACCACAAGCAAAAGTGGAAAGGTCCATGTAAACGTTTTTATATTCCTATATTCTTTTTAATTTGCTTTTTCCAAAAATATATGTTCAAGTCAAAATTTTACAAAAAGTTAAATACATGAATGATCTCTGAACTTTTCAAGGGGTGCACCACTTAGATTCACGAACCATGAAAACAAATTTCTAGGTTTCTAAACTTGTTAGCAGGACCGTTCCGTTACAATATCTTTTTTTTTAAAAAAAGTATTCCATTACAATGTTTGATTGTAGGGATAAGTTCATCGGTGCCTTTTGTTTGCTACAAGGGATTGAAATATATAGAGATGATAGTGTCTTTAAAAAGGTCAACAATAGTTACTTGGGTCTGCTGTCATTTCTGTTATACCCACCATGCATTATCTTCTTCAAGCGTAGAGGCTATCGGCACTTGCTTAGGACTTTTTACCCGAGTCACTAGCTTTAGCCCATATCCTTGTGATGCCACTCACCTATTTGAGAGGTTGAGCTTGTCCCTTTGCCCAGCAAGGCTACACCCAAGGGCTCGTCACCACAAAGTGGCTACACATGAGGTCTTCCTCCACTTCTACTATGTTTGATCTTGCTTATTATCTTCCAAGCGCAATCGTCCGTGACATCTACATCTAAGCTCACACGCGCCTCTGCCCATGGCTGTCCAAGCCCAACTCTATCAGTCCACTTACCGCTGGCGCTTAACCTAGTCGTTCCACCAACAGCCACTGAAGCCATGTTCTGTAGTGCCCTTCGCCAGTGCAACATGGCTCTCGTCCACAAGTTAGACGCACGATGAAAGAACAAAGAAGAAGGAGAATGAGAGAAAGAGAGAGAGGGGGGGGGAGAGAGAGAGAGAGAGAGCCAGCATAAGTTTGTTTGCTAGTTTTCAGAGGACAACCTTGACTTTCATATAGGAGAAATATTTTCTTTAGAGCTAGCTCTAATCACGGTTGTCCCTGAACCAAACAACACTAGCTAAAATGTGAATCACCCTGTCATATTTGTAACATCTTAACAACAAAACAAATGCTTTTTTTTTTGTGACTCACAAAACAAATACTTAGGCATGACTTAGGACTCTAGAGATCACCATGGAGCCCTAAAACTATAACCATGTTGCCAATGCGCGGACCTAGGATTCGGGTCAAAAACCATAAGCAATATATCACACATAGCTAGAGAAACAACAGTTCTCAAGAAAAGTTTACAAATCGAGGGAAGTTCTTGAGCTACATAATTAATTGTACAATATAGCTAAGACAGAAGTTTTTACTCTACACTGGCCATGGAGGTTTTGGAACTCGACATTGTGGTCTGCTACAATCTCCTCTTCATTGGGTCGTTCGTCGTTGGGCAAAAACTGAAGATCTGTTCCTGGGCCATGGCCCTACTGGACCTAGGCCTGGATTGGGTGGGAATTCGGGCCGCACTACCCCACGTCATCATCCCGTGACGCCACGTCGCCACAGCGGCCTGCCGCCTGGCCACGCCACGGCACGCCACATGATGAGCGAAGCTGGACCTCACATGGTGATGGCTCAACACGCGTCGGTGGTCACCCCTACCACCCTACTCCTCCTTTCTCGTGCCGTCCGCCCGCGCCGCTGCCTTCTCTCTCCGCGTCGTCCCTACTCCCCTGTACTGCTGAGAAGCCAGAGTGAGAGGAAGGAGGAAGCCAGGAAGGGGTCGAGCAAAGGCAGAATAAATCTTCATAATAGGGTAGAGGGCACTAGGCAGCGACAGAGTCAACGGCTCAACGCTGCCTCGTCTCCTTCGTCGGCGCCACCACCACGGCCACGGCGCCGCTGCGTACCGGGTCCGCGGGCCTCTCTCCACGGGACCCGATAAGAGCCTTCCGCTGCTCTGCTCTCGCGTCCACCTATAAACAAAACAGGGCAAGGGACAGCCGGAATCACAAGGAACAGCAGCCAGGCAGCGCCTGCCGCCGCACCGCGCCGAATCCACCGAGGCACCCCCGTCCCGACACGCTGGGATCTTTCTTTCCTTAGCCGATCGGTCAACGCCGCAGATAGTATTCTCCTCCTGAATCCCCGCTCCCTTCTCTGCCTGCGGCGCTGGAGGTTTTCGTAAACCCGTCCGTCGCCCCTTCCTTTCTTGCAGGTGAATCCGCCGTCCCCCCCTCTTTTCCTTGCTCCTTGTTCCTCCTCCTCCCCCTCCGCCTCTCCCCGGATCTCGGTCGCTTCTCGATTCGCGGCCGGTGGGCGGTGGACTCCGGTTGCGTCGGGGTAGGCGAGGTAATCGGGGAAGGTGGGATTTTGGTCTTAGTTTCCGGTGCCAGCTGCGCTGCGCTGTGTTGCGTGAAGGTTGGATTGTCGATCCTTTGCCGTTCATGTGTTTCCTGTGATGTATACGATTGAGTAGCTCGATTGACAGACACTAGAATCGATTTGGGTTTTTTTTTTTTTTTTTTTGTTCTTGCGTCGAATGGGATGGTATGGTATGGTATGGATTGGATTGTGTTGTTATGTTTGCCGGTCTGAACTGTCTCGAATGTTGTTGGATGGGGATTACGTGGTTCGGATTTCGGTGCTCCCGGAGCCAGAGCTTTTGCGTCCGAGTCTCAATTCGCAGAAAGATGAAACTTTGTTGTCAATTTCAGATTCTTTTTTTTTTCTGTGGATGTGTCTATCCAACACCTTATGTGGATTGACCCCATTTTGTTTTCTGCCATTGATAGGTATCGGCGAGCAGACGGAGCAGTTGCTTCATTTCGACTTCGGCCTCCGTCTGTAGTGAACCGAATTGCGATTTTGGAGGGGACTTGGGTTGCGCATCTGCATCAGTTCACATTATTTGAGCACTCGTATCTGGCCGGACTTACTGATTATTATTATAGAGCTGTGGTTTAAGGAATCCCTCTCTGAGGTTTCCTTGGATTATGGGAGCTTTCTGTTCATGCCTGCAGCCTGATTATTCTGACCACCATGGAAACCAAGCTTCTTCAGCGTTTAGGAACTGCATGTGCCTCAGATGCTTTACCCAGCAGCTGATCAATGCGGTAAGTTCTTAACACAGATGCTTGATTCCTTGCGGATTGAATTTTCTTCTATAGAGTTGGGATAAGAAAACAGTAGCTGTCATTTTTTTTTTTAATTCAAGTTATCAGTGCAACAAGGTTTGCCATCACTGTACACTGCAAACAATGAACTTTATTTACTGGTTATGTTAAACTTAAGGAGCTGTTTGGTTCTTACACAGTAACGCAAACGCAAACAATCTTTAGTTCAAATTTGTTTCCACTGGTAACATCTCTAGTTCAATTTCATTTACATTTGCGTTTCCATTCCTCAAACCAAACAGCTCGTAAATGTGCAATGATACGTCCTGTAAATATTTCAAAATGAAACGATGCAATGCAGTATTTATCAGGTACGGAAAATGATTGAAATTTGTTCCGGAATGGATACTTAACGGTGTATGTAGCATACTGCTCTCATTGGTAACATTGTATTTGTTATTTGAGTGCTTTGTCAAATTAATTGTCATATTGCGCTACATACCGATGTACTTGGTTAAAAAAATCGCATTGCTCTCTAGTGCAACTTCTTTTGCCAAGGATATCACTATATCAATATGTTTGGCTGGCTGATAGTAAGCATGGGGAACACATAAAAAGAAAAAATCTTCCATTTAATTATATACTGATATAAACTCTGATTTTGAATAAATAGCTGGTTTAAGTTGAGATGGGACAGCTGGAAAATGGTTACATATTGATCTTCTCTTTTGTTTTCAGTACACTGTTTTGTTCCGGGCTGGTACAGTGCATTCTGTTTCACCGGCTATTGAAGCCACTCCTGTTGATTCAAGTGAAAGCTCCTTCGATACGTATCGTTCGCCCCCAAGACCTCTGCCCTATGACGATCCAAGATTTTCCCCTCCTGCTCGTGACTGGTTAAGGCATGAGAGCCCAAGTCATTCCCCAGAGGAATCAGAACCACTTAGAGCAAATGATGACGATGAGGAAATGGAAACACCGAGTAGAATAGACAAGGCAAGTAAAACAAACTACAACACAAAAATGAAAATCTGCAGCTCTGCTTATGGAGATAAGGTGCCACCAAGGGAACATGGAAATTACTTCAGCTATTTTTCCCCATCTGCTGAGGATGAAGATGTCTGCCCAACATGTCTTGAAGGTCGTATTGCAGTACACATTAATTTTTATCTCTATATTGGAAAAATGTCCTGTTATTTTGCATAACGATACAGTAAAATTTCCTTGACATTAGAACATTGATACATGCAAATTAACTGAAAGGTGTTCAAAACTATGAGCATTACTTTTTTTTTTCTCTGTTGATAATTTATGATCACATTCTCACTATTGTTATATTGACATGTAACTAAATTGCAGATTATGATTCTGAGAATCCTAAGATAGTAATGCAGTGCTCACACCATTTCCACCTTGGCTGTATTTATGAGTGGATGGAAAGAAGCGAGGCATGCCCTGTCTGTGGAAAGGTAATTTGTTTATCTCTTTCATCACCCTTATAATTTATAATTTATCATTGCTGTCACATATATCAAGGGCGTACCCAGTGCTCAGAGCATCCCGCACTGTGCGGGGGTCTAGGGAAGGGTATTAGAAGCAAGCCTTACCCTTGCCATGTGCAAATGCAAGGAGGCTGCGACTCGAACCCAGAAGCTTCCAGTCATAGTCGGTAGTCACACATATTTCAAGCCCCACACAAAATTTATTTCACATGTTCTGCTATGAAGCCAGTAACCTGAATCTACTTACAGGAACTGAAGTCAGTCGCTTCATATTTGCATTCCAACTTCTTTACATAAATGCTATAAAACAAGCAATGAAGCCTTTAGTTTGAATGTTGTGTAATTGGAATTATGTAAAAGTAGGCTGAACTGAAATAAATTGCAAGAAATCTGTACTATCTGCATTATAAAAGTAGGCTGGAATACGTCACAATGAACCTGGACTGAATAAGGGATTTGTTTGTAGATAATTTTATTCTGAGTCAGATTAATAACTAGAGAAGTATTAGTAATAGTTTCCATCATCAAGAATTATTAGTCTCTAACAAATAAATGTATAATAGATGATGGCAATTGTGATCTATTTTACCATTCCTTCTTCACGAAATGTTATTTTCTCTGATGGACACTTGACTGACCTCCCACTTTGCAATTCAATGCAGAAGATGGAGTTTGACGAGACAACATAATCCTCTGGCTGGACTCTACACCATGGATTAACAACCTTCTCATATGACGTTCTGAAAATACAGATGGTCTAGCCCAGCAAGTTCTCTGTAAATACGCCTGTAAATACTGAATTGGTAGTGGGTTCCTCTTGGCCATACGAGTGCTTTCCAAATGCTGGAACGGTGCACATAAACATTCTTTTATGATTTCTTCCAAATAGTCAGCAGGGGAAGGTTGCCTCCTTTGCCTGTCTGTGCCCCTGCCTCTGTCTTGTGGAGGCCTAGAGGTGCCTTGGTTGTCCGGTGATAGTTTCATCGGAAAGCTGTAAATTAATGACCTACGATCATATAATCATATATGGAGTCCCATGGTTCCAGAAGTTCGTGTGATAATAGCTGTGTGGCTTTAGAGACTGAAATGCTGGCATAGTAGTGGTGTGTTCGTCTGATCAGTGTTTGATTCTGTGGTGTCTCTATTTGTGATTGATGGCCACATATTAAGAGTGATACTCTTCATGCTCAAGGGACGCCCATTTTTGGATGCTTGGGGGACCCCATTTTCGGTCTCCTTCCACAGTTCCTCTTATACAATCCATGGTTGATTCTGAAGCTGGCGTGTGCGTTACTTGTAAACAAATGTGGTCCTTCAGCTTCCCCATCCTTTTTAGAACTAAGAAGATCCTTTTGTTCCTAGCACGAGGTGATTTTTCTGGCGAAATTTTGAGGTCAATTTATGCTAAACTTTGGATTTGCAGTTGTGAGGTGCTGTAGGCCAAAGGACATGGAGAATTGCTTACAGGTGCTGTGTGGCATCTTATTTCGCAAGAGAATAGGCAGGACGATATATAAATTTTTTGGATCCTGAGCTGAGATGGTCCATCCATTTATGCAGGTTCTGTATCTGTAGTATTCAAGCGTGATGAGCAAATGCTATTAAGATTTCTGCACTGAGGCTGTAGTATTGAAGCGTAAACCTGACATGGTAGATGGTCACATGCGCCGAATTCGAAGCGTAAACAGAATCTGAACCATTAGTATTGGGAACACTTTACACATGTTTTGAACTTCCGATGAACAGATGCAACAAGCAGGGCGAAGTCAGTTTTTTTTTTGACACACACGCACACATACTGGTACCGATGAGACGATAAGATGACAGACCCCAAATGTAATTGCAGAGATACATACACATACACTTGAAGATTTCTTAATTCCGGCAGGCTACGATGAACTAGTAGTAAAGTAGAATCAAGCCTGCTAAGCAGGCGGGCGGCGCTCTCGATGGAGCTCTGCTCGGAGAAGGCTGGCCATTTCACATCACTTGCTACCGGGTGGCCCGCCGCCGAAGAGGTAGCCGAGCGACGAACCGCCGCCGGGCGCGGCGTGCACCTTGGTCGACGGGCGGTCCTGTCACACCGTGGCGGACAACGATGTCAGGAGCGCAGATACAAATAGCAGAAGGGAAGAAGAGGAATCGGTCGCCTCGCCGGCGACCGACTGACCGTGAGGAAGTTGCCGCAGTTCTGCCCCTGCGCCCGGAAGTAGTTGTTGGTCTGGCTGCCACGGACGCCGGCCGGGATCCCCTTGTGCTTCTCGCCGTCGACGGCGGCAACCGGCGCCGCTGCCGCAGGCTGCTGCGTCCTCTGCTCCGCCGCGGAGGCCGGCTTGGCGGGCTCGTCGCCGCCGCCGCCGAACAGGTAGCTCAGCGAGCTCTGCCCGCCGCCGTAGCTCACTCCCCTGCCGCGGCCCATCCTCCGCCTGCTCGCTCGCTCGCTCGCCGCTGGACCAGATGAGAAAAAAAAAAAAAAGGAAGCTGCTTGGTTTGGCGCTCGCAGTGCCACCCTGGATGATCGCCGGAGGCCGTCGTGGCGTCGCTATTAATAGCGGCACGCCGCGCCGCGCCGACGCCGCGACGCATCGCGGCCGTCGGTCTCGCGGCGTACGCGGATCGGACGGCGAGGACCCGCGTCGGCGTCGGTGCGGGGGATGGGTGGGGCCCGCGCGAGCGGCGGTTCGGACATTTCCGATTCGGTTGGCGGCGCGTCGCCATGAGTGGGCAAATTTTGAGTGGGCTCCACCAAGTGAGTCACCGATCGTTTGACCTGACCCGAGCCCCAGGTCGTTGGGTGCAGGATGCGACGCGTGAAATCGAGAATTCATGAAAATGAGAGTTAAAAAAAAAATTCATGGAACTGAGTTTCCTACTACAGACCGTTCATATTTAATCAGGCACTCAAATCCACACTTCAGCCTTAATTCCTATTGGCCCAACACCCGATGTACCCTATCAACACCACAACCTGTGTTGTGCCGGTTTCTCTCTCCCGCGCTCGCAAGGAAACGGCGCTTGCCTAACGCCGAGGTGCCTTCCTCCACCTCCGGTGAGCCGCCGTGCATCCCTCAACCGCTCGCCCCGTGGCGCATTCTCTCCCCACGTACGGCAAGCCCAAGCCCGAGCACGGTCGCCTGCAGGGCCCTTCTCCTCCCGCCCGTATGTGCTCCCGCCGAATCTGCTTGAGGCCAGGTCCAGGAGCAGGTCCGCGTCGAGAAAGCGGAGGAATGAAGCCGCCTCTACCGCCGCCGTTGCCGCCAGACAAAGCCGCCACCGCCGGCGCTCATGGACGGCACCGACACGTCCAGCAGCAAGATGAAGAAGAAAGAAGTTGTTCGTGGATGCCCTCGGATGAGTTTGCCACTCAAGGACGACGCCCCCAAATGAAGCTGCCGCCTGCTCGCTCGAGGAAGGAAGAAGGAAGGAGGAAGAAAGAGAGGATGACATGTGGCCTTATTTGTCATTGTGTACAGAAATAAATTTAAATTTGGTGCTACTGTTGGAGAAGATGAAAAAAATTGGGCCAACAAAAGTAGGGGAAAGAACCATATCTAAAGTAGGGGTTCTAATTTAGGGAATATTGTTGGAGCTGCTCCAACATAAAAGCTGATGTAATAGTCTTGGATACCTATATCTTGAAACTCTCCAAGACTAGCTTAAGAAATCCAAACTTGTTAGCACAACCAAAGGTGACCTTGTTTTTTTTTTTTTCACATTATCCAAATATAAAGTAGAACCCAAATATCGAGGTGTGTTTAGCTAGCGGGTAGCCTACTAGTAATACTTTAACCAGCTAAGCGACGTTTAGAGATTTTGATGTAAAAACTCTTATATTCATGCAAACCCCACGGGCAAATGATGTTACGTCTTTTAAGAATGTGGTTTGAATTCTGCTGAATTTTGTCAATCTCAGCGCGAGACCAAATTCGGTGAACGTTACCCAAGTCGGGTCCCCAGCTGATGCTAGTGGGCTGTGTCCAGAAAGAGTTGGATACGGCAGGTGCAAAGCTGATGAGGCTGAAAGGCCACAATTGGTGGCTGATAGCTTGTGGTTGGAGAAAGCATCGGAGGCCAAAGACGCCACACAAGTTGTGGGAAAAGGACGTGCCATCTACTGCTGCTGCAGCTAAGCTATACCTTATATACATGTCCCTATCTATATATTGCAATCACCAGGTTCTGAGAGTTAGGTATTCTATCTATAGCCAAAAAAGAATAAAAGATCAGAGGGGAGGAAAAAGAGATTGGATAGGAAAAGAGATAAAGGCAGGAAAGCATCAAGTCAGACGGAGGAATCCATTGCTTAATGACCCTGACTATTAGCAGAACCATACTTTGCCGATGGCCACTGGGAACATATCATTGCATGATTTGTTGGTGGAATGGTACTGTTCTGCAATAGGTGGCCTCTGTCGGTGTGTCCTACCGTGTTAGTGCCTGTTCTTTATTCAGCGGTGTGACATCCTCGCAGTGATGTATTTTCTTCTACCTGCAGATGGCTTCTGCCTTTATGCGAACAAAAAAAAAAAAAAAAGGAAAAGAACATTCTCTTTCAAAAAGAAAAAGAAAAAGAAGATATAGTAATAAAATATCGAGATTCAATGGGATCTTTTTTTGCCAAGAGTTTGGTTTCAAAATATCATATCAACGAAGGCTTCAAATAGCAACAGATATAGCACGTCAGCACTCTTGGTTTAATTTCAGATATACACTATTTGAGAGACGAGTCAACAATACTTGCCAAACCAAAGGCGTAATTCAGGCACTCAGCACTTATACTGTGACGTAATTCATCACTCACATATTCAATAATTTTTTAGAGGATACTTCAATTTCACTCACAACTTCGGAACACAAAAACCACATCTGTGGTTCAGGATCATGCAGATAAAGTTGTGGGAAAAACTATACTTTACAACCAGATAATTCAGTTAATTCCATGAAGTGCTAGTGAAATCTACAGCTTCAAATTTGGCTGAAATTATTTAGCCACCAACATCAAGAATGCAAGGTTCATAAATTGTGGTAAGTAATCAATTTACGGCAACTTTGTGATCAACTCTTGAAAGTCAAAAACCACCCAGTCAGCTTCAGCTGCAACTGGCTCTCTCATCTGAACACCAGCATAACAAATGAACAAGTCTGCTCCGCCAGGTTGCCGAGCCTGAAAAGAGACGGCAAATTAGTATAACTGTTTTTTTGGTACAATATACAATGTCTATACACTGATTTATCAGAGAAGTTTTGTAAGTTATTTCTTTCTCCGAAATATTCCCTAAAGGACAGCTGCCAGATGACAATAGCTTCAAATAAATTTCTTTTAACAGACCGTAAAGCAAAATTAAATCTTTGGCTCACTCATTGTTACAACATGAAAAATTATATTTTTGCATAAGTTTACTGCCCTATTATTTGTATCTCAAACTACATGAACAAGAGAAACAACAGTACGAAATTTGAGTGAAAACCAAAAACAGTGAGAAAGGTTTGCATGCCTCATTAATTGAATCAGCCAGGAAGCATCCATATCATTACAAAATTGAAGTCAGTACCAAAACTACCGTTTACCCAATAAGACATTATCCATGTTTATATCTGTTGTCAGGATGGAAGTTTTAAAAGCATTATCTAGTCATATACCTCCAGATCAGTTGCACCATCACCAATCATAACAACTGTCTTGTAGCCATGGTCCTGAACACCAACAAAGGTTACCACACTAGTAAGAAGTAAAAACGGCAACCAAAAGATATACAGTTTGACTAGACCTGTTTTATTTGCTGGACTGCTTTTGCTTTACCCCCACTGCGTGAGGTGGGCTCTGCAGGATCAAATCCAGCATACTCCCCCGAAGTGCCAAATAACAATTGGTTGGCAATGATGTTTTCAGGAGGAATACCAAGCTCAAATGCCACAGGCTGGAAACAAGGCAAACATAAAAGTGTGATTGTGGGCCACTGAATGATATTACATATATGTAAGAATAACTTGCACATAACATTCATCTAATTCGCAACTGAAAATAAAGCGTGGTTCAAAGAACATATTTATTATGGCAATTGATATGTAGGTCTATCTTTAACTACAGATACATTAAAATACTCATCATCAGAACATATGGAGCATAAGAATTCAAGTACAAGCCCACACAAATTAGAGTACAGTTTGCTCAATCATCGGAATATAACGAGCATACAAATGTAGGTCTATCTTAGTCACCTCTATGATAGTACAGAACCTACCTTGATCATTTGTCGGAAGCCTCCTGACACAAGGAAAATATCAATATTATTGGAATTTAGCTTCTTAACCAAATCAGCCATTCCTGGAGAAATCCTGGAAACCAAAAGGCAGTTCCATTGGTAAGCTTGTGAGTGAACCAAGAAATTGTACAATGCTGGTTTTTATGTAGGAACACAATAGTTAACTCCATTGTAGTGCGGGGAAAAACAATGTTGAGTGAGTTCTCTCTTGGTTTTATAATGTATTTAGAGAAACCTTAGGGCACCACAACAAAAGGCATAAGGCAAACTGGATAAAAGGATAATGATGCGGTTGGCTGTACAAATTTAAAGTACTAACTCTATTTTTTTTTTGTCTTGCCATAAAAAGAGAAACTTGGACAGTCAATTACTGTTACTAATCACTTTTTCTTCTGTTCAGAGTTATGTATAAGGGTGGAAACAGGAAAGGGATAAAACCTAGCACATACTCATTATTTCCTAAAGGTAGATAGCAGAGTTGCAGAATTCAAATATATAAGGAAGTTAAAATGGTGGCTTCCATACAGAGTGACATGAAGTTTAGAATAAGGCGATCTTACCTTGGTGGCCTCTTCTCCAGGCACTCCTCCACCTGGGAGATAGAAGGCTTGATTAAAGACAGCCTGGCTGCCAGCGCCTCTTCAAACGGGACAGTCCCTGTCATGGCCCTGGGAACATTAAGCCATTGTCAGTTCTTCCCACCAAAATCAACCATCCAGATGAATCAATCTACACAATGGAGAATTTTACTTTGCTGTCCATTCAGCAACAGCTTTCCCTGCCCCGCAGAAATCAGCGAGCTCGTCAATGCCCTCATCGAGGACGACGGTGCTATCGACATCGAAACATACCGCATCAGCATTGCACAATGTCTCAATAGCCCCTGTAAACATTCAGGCAAGCAATAGGCAAGTTACTACCAAGTCACTCGCACTGCAGTTAAGGACTGGACTCTGGCATGGAGAATGATCAGCCGCATGGTAGACTATGTTAAATATCATTTGGGAGGATTCTAATCCAAAAAAGGGAAAAAACAATGAACCTTTGGAAGGCAGGGTATTGGCCAGAATTCGCGGAGGACCCGTCCTTAGTGGCCTCTGTTGCTGCTGCTGCCAGCAAAGGACGGCTCAGTACAAAGTTTGCCACAGCGAAACATTGGGCCTGAGAAACGAACTGCTACTTGCGGTGGACGAGCCGATGATGACCGTAGAAGTGACGGCGAACTCCTCGGGCCGGCACGCAAGCCGATCAGGCCGGCCATACCATGCGCACCTGCAAATCAGACAAGGCGACCTGAGACTGGAATGACAGCAGGATAGGTTGGGTCCTGAGAGCTATTCAGTGGCACAAAGCATCGAACACCTCACGCGCGTACGCGGTAACCAAACCACCGGAGCTGAAATCTCCCCGCTTCACCAGTCACCACCGGTGAAAATCCGTAGAGGAATGGTCCGGAGGGGAGAAACGAGAACAAAGAACGGATCACGAGCTCACCTGCGCCTGGAGATTTGAAGCGAAGGGACGAACGCGCGGCGCCGCTGTTCCTCCTGCTCGTGGAAATCACCGGGACAGAACAACTGCTGCTGCTGCTGGTTGGGCTGGCGGCAAATCTTTTGTGCCATCAGCAGTTGGGGCCCTGGGCCCACTCACCACCCACCCACGCACCCACACCTACCCGCGGCGGGTCCCACAGAACAGTCTCTCGATTCACTAAGTGGGTCCCAGAGAACAGTCTCTCAGTTCACCAAGTGGGTCCCATCACTGGAACAGTTGTGGGCCCAAAGGACTCTGTCTGGAATTATCCGTAGCATCCATCCTTGGATCCTCCTCGCCCTACCGTGCCGACGCCGCCGGCGGCGGCGGCGGCGGCCGGAGTCCACCGCCGCGCGAAGCCACAAAGGTGGCCAAGCGGCTGGGCATCCATCGCAATCGATCCTCCAGGCGTGGGCGCGTCCCAGCTCAACAACCAAACGCGGGTTGAGACTTTTCGTATTTCACCTGCCCCCGCCCATCTCACGCCGCCACGCAGCGGAGCCGAGGATTTGGTCAGCAGGGGTTCCGTGCCCCATTCTCCCCTCTACGACTTGACTCCAGAATCCGGATCCCTTGCTTTACCCTCTGCGGGGCGCTGAGCAAGGTGGTGCAGGCTTTCCCTCGTCGCCGTCGCGCCGAGGTTGCGGCGCTGCTGGTCAGGTCGCGAACGGGACCTCGCCAGGAGGTTGCCTACGCGAAGGCCTAGGCCTCTGGGTAATCCATTTTTCACCATCCTCGATTGCCAATTTGCTATCGCCATCCGTGTTCTGCTAGTTTCTGTTTTGGAGCGTCAAGGGTGTGGGTAGCAGTGCTATGGGGAAATTCCGTTGAACCTGAGATGTTTCTTGTTCGGATGTAACCCATCCAGATGATGTAACTGATATTTGATCTTCTATGATATGATTTGCGGCGGTGCCCTTTTACTCTAAAACAAATAGCCTGATTGGGGAAATTTTGGTGTCTTGGGGTATTCAGACTTGTGAATTTACTTTGCAGGAGCCAGGAATCTTTGAGACAAACACCCTGACAGTTCAGCCAAGTGCCCTCTGTTGCCTGATGTGCGCGCTTTTATAACCTCCTAGTTTGTCTCCAGAAAACAGAAAACCAGACTGCATGGAAAGCTTTTAGAGATGCCATAGGAGATGCTCTTAGTGAAGGAATCAAGATACACTCCTATAAAGATCCTTTATGCAAGGGATCAAATTTGGTTTGAAGAGAGGCAGGCTCAATGATCTCTATAAATCAATGATTTCTTGAGATTTGAGAGACTGTCGGGAACGTGGCTTTGCTCTAAAAATTAATCTATATTGAGGATGTAGATCTCTTCGATATCTTCAGCTTTGATATAAAGTTTGTATTCATCAATTTATCTCAAAAAGTTATGATTTTTGTGCTGCATCTATTTTTCGAGTGGGTTCGAATTACCGACCATAGCTAAATCAATTTGTAAAACAGGTTGATGTGGTGTTACTAACCTTTGCAAGAAATAAAGAATATTCTTGTGGGTGGATAGAAATACCAACGGCCTTTGGAAATCAATTTTAAAAGGCGGCCTGTAACCATTCTATCTGATTGATGCTAGAGAAAATAACTAATAAGGTGACTCTAAAAATATTCATGTAGTAGTAGTGATATCCACGTACAACTATTGGCTTGCTCATATAGACGCCGATCAATCATATGATGCAGAGGCTACATGCCACCAGAGTCTTGGAGCGAGCCATATCTAAAAATATTCTATGGTTAGTCAAGTCAACAGTATTTGTTTATGAATCGTTCTCCTTAATAAAGATGTGGTTGGACGGGATCCTCATTGCCGAGGAGCAGGCCACTAGCTCTTGGTCTCTCCGCTGTGTCCTTTCCCAGGTAGGTACTTCTCTTGCTAAGCTTCTTCGTACATGGAAATTAGTTAGTTTGTGTATGCCATCGAACTTCTAGTCCAATTCAATTACACGCATCTGATGGTAATCGCTCTGATCTGATGCTCCTTCCTAGCTCGTTATAACATATTCATTCATTAGACACATTCTTTGCGAGTGTTAACTGAAAGAATTCATTTTCTCAGGAAGTAGATCCAACATAAGAGTGGTGGAAGATGTTCGAAGACATGGATTTCAATCTCCAGTTTCTTGAAACCATAACGAACAACTTTTCAGAGGAGCAAAAAGTTGGCAGGGGTCGGTATGGAGATGTTTACAGGGTATGAATACAGACTATATTTGTGCTATGTTTCAGTGATAAAACAACTGGGTACGTTCTAGTAGTTTGTGATTTATATATATTATAACGAGTGAATTTCTGGTAGGGGGTGTACAAAGGCAAAGAGATTGCAGTGAAGAGGCTTCATCAGTTGGAAGGGCCTGAAGATAAGGAATTCTGCAACCTTAGCAAGGTCCACCATGAGAATGTGGTGAAGTTACTTGGCTACTGCTATGAATCAAGAAGAAAATATGTTACATACGACGGGAAAGAGTTTTGTGCCGCAATAGTGGAGCGAATTCTCTGTTTCGAATATATACAAGGTGGAACCCTTGAGAAACATATCGCAGGTATGATGATCAATGAAGCTCTCTATATGTCAAATTTAGCATATTTGATTTGTACCTCTGTATATTTTCTTTTCCATTTTTTTTTTTTTTGTAGATGACTGCTGTGATCTTGATTGGCCCACATGTTACAAAATTATCAAAGGGACATTTGAGGGCATAAATCACCTTCATACTGCATACCAGAAACCTATTTTGCATCTGGACATAAAACCTGCTAATATTTTGCTGGACAACAATAAGAACCCCAGAATTGCAGATTTTGGCTTGTCCAGACTTGTACCAAAACGAACTTTAGTAACAAATAATGTCGATGGAACACTGTAAGTTGCTGCTTCATGTTTCTTGTAGTGACTAAAAGCATAGTTTTATGCACATAGTTCTGTTTATACTGCACTACCCATTTAGATACCGATCGATCTTATGATGCAGAGGCTACACGCCACCAGAATTTCTGCGGAGTGGTTGTATAACAACTAAATTTGACATGTTCAGTCTTGGAGTTCTAATTATAAAACTAATGGATGGAAATATGGGTCGGACACGCTCTATTGAAATGAGCCCTCAACTTTTTATGGAGCATGTATGAACCATCTTTTCTCATAATTCCATATACTATGTAATACTTTTATTTGATTTTTTTTTTTCCTATGTGTACCAACTAAACAGGTACATGGAAACTGGAACAAAAGGCTGAAGGAAATGTTCGGAGATCTATCACACGAAATAGAAAGCTTACAAGTGAAGAAATGTGTTGAAATTGCGTTAAGATGTGTTGTAGCTAATCGGAACAAAAGGCCATCAACTAAGGATGTTGTTCATGAACTGGAACAATTAGAAGAAGGAATTAGGAAACTGTCACTAGCATCTGATGATAAGTGCAAGGACCTAATTGTCCAGGTACATCCATTCTGATTAAAATATAGAAGCTTGATAAAATATATATAGATGTTCTTGGATTGTTCGACTGTTGTTTTCACTAGCAAACCTACAACACCAGTCATTTTAAATCACATGTAGTTCTTGTAGCCCTAGATACAAATATTATGAAGTAGAATGTTTACAAGATCCATTACACAGTTTATGTTGAATAGCATCTGAATTGATTTCATTGCAACAATAATCCTGGATGTAATATATTATGTCATACAGACGATCAATATTCACACAGTAGCACATATTTACATCGAAGTAGGGACATGCATAAAAATTACAATTGGTTGTGTGATCCTGAAAGAAAAAGAAGGGGTACATGATCATGAACAAGGATGTTTTAATAATAATATGGACACTGAAGTGTTGAGTCTAACACTTGAAAGGAGGGAGTAGGTACAACATTTACTTCCAAGGTTGTGATCATTATCTGGAGTTTTGGACCAATTTGTGTCTACTTATAAGTCTTTGTATTCTTCTGTATATGATAGGGTCTCCACGGTCTGTCATCATCATCATCATCATTTAATTACATGAGCGGGAACCTGAGATTCCTCCCCTTTTCAGACAAGCTTCTCAGTTCTAGTTCCGGTAGATTAAATAAAGACACATGCATGCATGTTACAACCCCCATTCCAAATTATAATAAGATGTTTTAGCTTTTCTATATATTGGTTTAGCTATACACTTAGATATATACAGTGTTTAGATATATAACAAAAGCAATATATATCTAGAAAAGCCAAAACATCTAATAATTTGGAATTGGAGGGAGTACAATATATGGATTTGTGCGAATAGTGATCAATGGTGCAAACTGACTGATCTGCAGATCTGGGGCAGCTGGATGTGGTCATTGTGTACTGCATTTGACTGTTCAGACTGGACTTCGGCGTGGTACACTGTGGATGATGGAGTCTTTTGGATGGTGCAAGAGAAGCTCACTCACTACATGGACAGCCGCCTTGGTTACATCTACCCCATGATGAATGGTAACACGTACACATCAGGATATGAAATTAGTTGATCTAGAAGAGACAAAAGCAACTGGCTACACAACGTTCGCCCGGCGCAGGGTGGCCTGCACGAAAAACATGGCATCCGGACTCGATGAGGCACACAAAATGATCAACAACCGTGGTGGGTACCAGAATGGCATCATCTTGCTCTTCTCCGACGGGTTGATACACACAGAAGACTTCTTTGAAGGAGCCGAAAAATTCAAATCCAATGTTCCTGTCCACGTATTTACTCTCGGCGGGATTGAGTATAACCAGGTACCTTTAATAAATACTACTAATTAGTTGTAGGTCTTCTATAAAAGTTCACTATTAAACTCACGAAATGTACTAGGGCAAAATTCGTTCTCAGGATTATCAGCAACCGCTAGCCGTTAATATGGTAGACATTAATCACCGATCGCTAATAATAGCCATATCTACCATGTTGCCTTTAAAAGATTACCTATATCTGTCATTATGAAAAAGATCTATAAAATAACCCATAAATTTGTATTAAATTACCCAACTCTATCATTATGAAATAAAAAATAAAATAATTTCTGAATTTTGCTTCTAAATTATTGTATGGGCCATTCTAAATTTCTGAATTTTGAAAATGTTATGTGATTGCTAGGGTTGAGGGGAGAGAGAGTTGAGGGCGCGGCGGCTGGCTGGTGTGCTACAGTACCTGTAGTACTACATTGCCCGTGGGTACTGTTCACACTGTGGTAGCAGCTGTTAGACATAACCTACTGCTATTAATCTCTTTTGTCTAGGCAGGAAGAAGGTCAGCCCTGCTGACCGAATTCCGGTACTGTAGGGAGTATGGCAATAGGCCAAGTAGGAGTTGTTGGCTGATCTCAGCCATGTAGAAGCACATCAGCCAGGTAGTGGGCTGATCTAAGCCTTGTACTAGGAGTAGTTGGGCTGTACACAGCCATACCTAGAGTACAATGTAGTTGGTATGTAGGATTGTATATATACCATGCAATGGAATGAAGAAAAGGTAGTTCTTTGCCACCACATTTCAGGTTGCAACCAGTGTTGAACCTGAGTGTTGTGAGTGTGTGAGTGAGTGAGAGCTCAAGCTCTTCTTCTACCTTGGGTCAGGGGAGAGGGAGAGGAAGGTGAAAAGGTTGCTCACCCGGGTCTTAGGTGGCTCAACGCGTGGTATCGGAGCCGTACACGTCGCTGCGCTTAACCGCCGGCGATGGCTGGGGACGGTGATGATGCTCTGCCGACTTGGGGTGGATGGCTCAGCAGGAAAGGGCAAGGACATTGTACGCCGCTGAGCATCCCAAGGTGGATGTGCGCACGGCACGGGAGGTGAGCGGCACTACCTGGCCGCAGCTCACCCACACCAACTATAGCAAGTGGGCTGTCCACATGAAGTGGAAGCTCCGCACACGGAAGTGGTGGGCGGCCGTCGAGACTAGAGACGCCGGCGAGGATGCGGAGGTGGGTGCCATGGAGGCCCTGCTGGCGTCCACCCCGGCTGAATTCCATGAGGCGATCGGCACCAAGAACATGGCGAAGGATGCGTGGGACATGCTGGCTTTGTACCGGATCGGCTCGACCCGGGCGAAGAAGGCCAAGGCGTGGGCGCTGCGCCAGGAGTTCGACGACATCAAGTTCAAGCCTGAGGAGTCGGTCGAGGACTTCGCCCTCAGGCTGCAGTCGCTGGCCACCCAGCTGGCCACCTACGGCAAGTCGGTCGATGACGAAGATGTCGTCATGAAGCTGCTACGTCTCGTGCCAGCGCGGTACACCCAGCTGGCTCTCTCCATAGAGACCATGCTGGACACGGAGGAGCTCACCCTGGAGGATGTAGCCGGGCGGCTTCGAGCTGTAGATGACCGCCTTTCGGCGGCGCAAGGAGAAGGGCGCCAAGGGTCAGCTGCTGCTGACAGAGGAGGAGTGGACTGCGCGCATGAAGGAGAAGTGGCAGAATAGGGAAGGCTCTTCCAGTCGCGGCGGCGGCGACGACCAGCGGTGCGGCAAGCGCCGGCGGAGAAGAAGAAGAAGAAGAACACCGGACCCGAACGCTTGCAGGCGTTGCTGGGAAGGTGGGGCACTAGGGCGCGGGAGTGCCTGAAGAAGAAGCTAGAGAAGGAGGCTCACCTAGCTCGGGAGGACAGCGACGACGAGCACACGCTTATCATGGGGGAGTTCTGCGCGCTGCAGGACGAGGAAGTGGAGGCGGAGCAAAGGACTGCGTCGCCGGCCGTCAACCTTGACGAGTTGCGCACACAGGTCCACCTGGGCGCGGTCGGAGACGAGCTCGAGCAGAGGTGGTATTTTGACTCCGGAGCTAGCACTTGACTTGGGTCTTGTAGGGGTGGAAGGGCTTGTTATACAGAATCTTGAACCGATTCTTCAGGGCACCGAAAGCTCTCTCAACTGTAACCCGGAGAGCTGAGTGTCTCAGATTGAAAAGCTCTCTAGCATTCTGAGGCCTCCTACAACCGTACTCCCTCAAGTGGTATCTGGTTCCTCGATAAGGTGGCAAAAATCCTGGCCTTACTGCATAGCCAGCATCTACTAGGTAGAACTTCCCTATAAAGGATGAAGGACAACATACATTAATCATCCCACCTAAAATAAGTAGGGATAATCATGGAATTTAGGAATGGAAGTTGCTGTTACCTTGTGGCAAAGCAAGTCCATTTCTTTCCAGAGCATCTGCTAGTATGAGGGCATCATGAGCAGACCCTTTCCAGCCAGCCAACACATATGTAAACCTTAGATCAAAATCTACTGCAGCTAGCACATTTTGTGTTGTTGTAACAGAACCGCCTAAATCACATGGCCCACTGGGCACCTGTCATTGTCACTAATGACCTCTGACAGCCGGGCCCGTATCCCGAAATGATCTAGAAGGCTCTGCCGGGCTACATAAGTACCCGTTATCTCCGACAGGATCCCATTGCGAAGCCATTGCAGGATTACAACATTTCATAATAAATTACATCAGAGTAAAAGTGCGGAAGATTAAATAGTATTTAATATTACAAACCGGTTGTTCGAATAGAAATAGAGTGCAGTTATTACAACCCAAACTTAATTAAAGTAACGGTAACAGTGGAACAAGATACACCATGCTTAGATAAATAATACACGAACCCTGCCCAAGGGTTCAGCTTCACTCGTCCTCTTCCTCCGGAATAATAGTGACACAGCACGGGGCAGACAAACTTCAGGCTCCTGACTACCTGCAGCGGGGTTAACAAACCCTGAGTACTGGGGTACTCCGCAAGACTTACCCGACAAAAGGTGTAAAATTAGACTCAGGAATGCAGGCTGAGGGGAGTCAAGGTAAGGCTTTAGCAAGAGTTCAAGAGTTTTGCGGAAAAGCATTACTAGACCTATTTCAATATTTTATTTCCATAATATTGTTAATCATCAACTACACTTCTAAGTCCTTTCCAAATATCCATCATCATTCTTTCAAATTTATTCCAAAACATCCTAGTTCCGAACCACTATTCGATGAATGGTCGAAGGATCAAGTCTCTATAACCGAGGAGCAACGACGATTCGAATCGATTAATACCCAGCTGGGGATCCCTATCCACACTGCGTATGTAGCACTTAAGCTTGCATACGCCAACCCCGCCTACCACGGCTTTTCATACCCCGGAAACCAGGTCCCGCGCCACCCGAGAGCACAGTACTCCTCTCGTCTCCAGGCACGACGGCCACGAGGGTACACGCTACTCTCGCCATCTCTCCACTCCCAGTGCGTGGTTGTCGGTTCCAGCAGTAGAGCCACCGGAGTCAGAGGCTTCCCGTAGTATGTGGCTAGTTGCAAAGTCTCGGTCCAGCAGGCCTACAACGAACGGTCCCTAAACCTTTTTCCGACGGCGACAGTGCATTGGGACTCTGACCCAAATATCCCCAGTCCCTTCGGTTTTCAAATCCCGTTTCCGTCGGTGACAATTGTTGGGACTCTAACCCAATGCCACGACCACCGAGCAGGAAAACCCTTCCTCGTTGATGACAATGAACTAGCTAGGAACACTGCCAACCAACAAGGACATAACCAGTCCCACAAAGTGATTCTTGTGCTGTAGATCATCACAATTTTAAAATAGCATTTTTGCAAAACTAACCATTAGGCATGACTAAGCATTTTTCAATACTTTTAATAAATTAGGTTCTCAAGTATGGTCGGGTATTCAAGGATGGTAATGCATCAATTGGTTGTCACCCAACTCCTATTAACCTAATGCAATTAATTAACTCGAGTGATAAATATTTTTAAAACAATAAGTAGAGGGGCAAATGCACCGGGGCTTGCCTTGGATGGTGTAGAGTGTCGGGTCCAGGTCGGTGCCACAAATATCAAAACCTTGTACAATTTCTGGAGCAACCTCCTCAGCTGGACCCTCGGCTTTCACCTCAGGGTTCTCGGTCACTACACTGTATGTAAAATAAATGCATGAATGCGATGCACATGAAATGACAGATGAAATTTAATAATAAACAAAACACACATGTGCACAAGACCCTACCTCAGCTAAACATGATTATTATATTTCAACATGCCCTAGGTCATAAAGATGTTTGACCTAAAATCAGCAATCAATCCAAAAATCACACAACATCATATGTTTCTTTATTCTTTATTCTTTTATTAATCAATTAAACAAACATATAATTAATAAATGATTAAACTATTTCCATATGATGTCAAATTTCACCAACAGATAGATTTCAGTACCAAACATTGGCACAACAAATTTCATGATTTTTGGAATAATACAGAAATTATTAAAAATCTCCAAAGTTCCATTTATTAATTAATGTGCTGGTTTTTAGCTCCTACAGAAACCACCCAAACATCATGTTTAGTATTTTTATTAAATACTACATGTTACAGAGAGCATACTCAAAAATTTTGGTGATTTTAGGAGCAGTAAAAATATTCCTATAAAAAGATTAAGACGCAGGCACTATTCATTCTAATTAATAAAGAAAAACCCTTAGAAATTCTTACTGGAAATTGAAAAACCCAATGCCAACCAAGCCGGCCCATTAAAACGAACAGGCCCAGCACGGCCCGCACGCGCCCGCGCGGGCCAGCACTCCTAGGGACGCTGACAGGCGGGGCCACCCTGTCAGCTCCCTCTTCCTCCCTCAGCTCTCTCTCTCCCGCGCACACACACGGCGGTTCACCGTGTAGTTCGCCGTCGGCGACCTCGGCTGCGAAACCGACCCGACCAACGTGTACCTTAGGACCAAACGGACACCCGAGCATGCACAGCTCCTACACTACGCGCCTCCGACGAGCACCAGCTCGCCCATGGCGTCACGGCGGCGTGGCAACACGCGTTCCGGCCGGTGGGACACGGTAGAGTTACTAAAAAGAGTGCGGAAAGACTCGGGAGCTCACCACGAAGCTAGCAGGTGGGTCAGTTGACGGAGAGGTGGCGCGGTGGAGACGGATTGACGACGACGGCGGTGGACACGGCTCGGCCGTCGGCGACGAAGACCTGTTCCGACGAACCTGGTGCGCCACACCAGTGAACCATCATGCGCATCAGAAACTACACCACCACGGGAGTCCGAAACGCTACCCCGAGAAGGAAGATGCTCACTGAAGCAGACCGGACGGGAAGAGAACGGCCACGGCGGAGCTCCGGTGGCAACCCGTGAACGCCGCTGCACGCCCCGACGACACCACGAGGCCCCAGCTAGGGACAAGCGGTGCCAAAGGTGCGCGGTGATGCTGGCTAGCTGACTGTGAGCTAGAAGGCGTGGCGGTGGCGAGAGAGTGGCGGATTTGGCCGAGGACCGAGATGAGCACATCGGCGGCCGCGGGAGGGAAAATGGGAAATAGATGGGGCTCGTCGCCTTTGAAGGGCAGGAAAGGGGTGGATAGGATCGGGGCAAGGTCTGGGGCCCCCGAGCAACGCACTCGCGACGGTGACAACGCCTCTGCCGGCCGGAGAAGAGGAACAGGGGGACCCCTCTAGCTACAGTGTAGGGCTTAAATAGGTCAAAAGCTATTTTGATTTGAATGATGGCCTAAGAATCCGAATCTGTGAAAACGTTTAAAACAAAAGTTGTAGTACTACAAGTGCTGATCAGTTTTTCTTTTTGAGCCATTTTCAAATTCAGCCAAATTTTGAAACTACAGCAAAGGGGGTAAAAAGGGTTTTGAATTTCAAAACTGAAATTCTAAAATTACTTTTAATTTTTCTCAACAACTGGAAAAATGGTCAGAATAGAAGTTATTCCTCTCAGTGAGCTCTACAACTCTTATCAAGGAAGTTTTATCAGATTCTCAATATTTTTGAAATTGAAGTTTCAAATTTAAATTTCAATATAGTAATTTGAGTTTAATTTGAATTTCTGTAACAACTTCAAAATTTCCAAAAATAAAAGTTGTTCCATTTTAAAAAATCTACAACTTTCATTAAGACACTTTCATCAGATTCATTATAGATTTTGAATTAGGGTTTGAGGTCAATTCTAGGGCTTAATTTGATTTCTTATTTAATTTTTATTTTTGCCTTTTAATTAAATGCTTAATTACACAATCCACAACACATGAAATCAAAGCACTCTAGTGACCCTAAGCACAATCATATGTAGATGCTTAAATTTAAATATGATGACATGGCATTATTAATTAACTGTAATACCCGGGGTATTACAGTTGTGGTGTGCTTCCTCCCCATGAAAGCTGCGCTGTGCTTGGCAGGCACCCTAGAAAGGACATGTGTACCATCAATGGCTCCCAAACAGTCCTAGAATTTGGAACCCCCTTGTATTAGGTTGTTATTAGTAAAAGTTAATAAAATAGGAATGAAAGGACAAATCTGCCAACCTTGAAGAAAGGATTCCACTTCCTACTGTTCTGAATTCTTGGGTGGACAGAGGTTGTAGGTGGCTGGATCATCTCTCCCCTCAGTTCACCACCAGCAAAAAGAACTTCCTGGAAGTACCTACTGATGGTTTCGATGGACCTTCTAAAGGTCAACTTAACCACCCTGAACCTCTGGTTATGTCCTACCACATGTAAGAACATTGCAACTTGTTCCTCAATGCTGCTGTGAATGCTGTCTCTTAATAGAGACCGCTGCCTGAACAAATCACTGAGCTGGAAAAAAGGAGCCTTTTTCATCCTAAGCAGGTCAAGGCATTGTGTGTCGTCACTGTGATACATGATCCTGAGATTGTTCATCTTTCTTGGTCCCTAGCACTCATTGGGCCGTAGGAAATCCCTCTCCTGGCGCGTGACATGCGCCTGAACCTAACAAAAAACCAGGCACTGAGGACTACCACCATGGATGCTCCTCTAATGATGAGCCGGCGGCGCATGAGTGTCGGATCCATGAAGCTACGCAAGGTATCGGGGCAAAATTAGTAAGGAAGGAAGAACTGCACCCTAAACCGAGAAATTAATGGATTGGTTGCGAGTAAAGATTGGGCGAAACCAGATGAGAAGTGAAACCCTAGTCTAAAATGGAATCGTAATGTGAAAAGGAACCCTAATCTGACCGGCTGCCACGAAGGGCAAATCATTAACCTTTAACAGTAATTCATCCATGTGGCTACGCAAGACAGGGGGCTACATAATAGAACCGACGCTGTGGTACCCTTGAAATGAACCCTAATCTCATAAAAAGTATGGACCGGCTGCGACAAAAAAGCGCCACCTAGATCCAAGAACATCATAGGCAGATCCAAAGGACTCAGCATGAATATAAAAGAATCATGAATCAAGAACAAAAAAGAATCAACAATAGCACTCGGTAAACATTTCATAACATGTGCAGTAACAGTAATACAGACAGTAGCCGGTCACCGAATGGATCTAAAAGGCAAGAACATTAGAACAAGCAGGGGGAGAGGCAGTGGGGCGACAAAGGAGGAAGACGAGTGCACCGTCTGTCCATGGTCTTGGACCGAAGAAGACCTCACCTGCGACGACTGAGAGACGCGCGCCGCGACATGCACCGCCAAGGACCGTCGGGGAGAGAGACAGAGAGAGGGGTGACGGGAGAGAGGGAACCCAAGCGGGCGGCGGGAGAGAGGCAGAGGAGAGTGGCGGCGGGTGGAGAGTGGAATGGAAGCGGTAACCCTAGCGGGCGGGCGCGGGGGGCTGGGTTTTGTTGCCTGGCTTGGCGGAGACGCGAGGGGCACCGCGCGCGGCTGGGCTGAGCCTGGCCCCGCGGAAACGAGCACCCCAGCCGTTTCCAGGGAGCCTGGCTCCGGACCTCAAATGGGCTTGTTGGAGCCTGGCTAAGGGGGCCGGCCAGGCAACCAAACAAGCCCAACCTGTCTTATGGAAGCCTGGCTAGCCCCCAAGCCAGGCAATCAAACAGCCCCATATTGATTTACAGAGAACTATCCACTTGACGTGGTCATGGTGTATGCCTTTAACAGCTGCATGGATATGAATTATAGGATATCTAAATGGGTATTATTTTAGGAAACGGACTAGGAGATACGAAAGATAGCCAAATAATTAGTTCTACATACTAAATTTGCATGGAACTTTTAACGCTTCTGTTACATAATATTTTGCTCCATCTACTAAAAAAAGTGGAACATAACATTCTAGAGCACAAATTGATGGTCTGTGTATGAAACAGATCATCGGGGAAAACCATGGCCGACTTTTGCTAACTTTTGTACATGCCTTTCTGTCTCCTGTGCATATAGTAGGGTCTTCAGGCCATTGCGGTAAACTCCCCAGGTGGAAAGTTTCACACTACCCCCGTCCCGGAAAGGCCAATGTTGTCTGCACGTTTCTCATTGCTACTGGATAGCATCTTTGATCGTACCACATTCGAAGATGAGAATCCTCCTAGTCCTAGTTCAGGTATTTATAAGTAATCAAAGTGAAAGCAGATACTGCTCAGTAGTGATCATCAAGAAGATGGATAGTTGGATGTATGACCAATTTCTCCATACTTATTTACAGAAAATCAGCCACTCGACGTTGTTTTGATATATGCCTTTGATTGCACTGAATCTACCCTGGCCTGGAAGAAGATGGATGACACGATCTTTTGGATGGTGCATAAGAAGCTCACCAGCTCGGTAAACAGCTGCTTGGGTTACATCTACCCAATGTTGACCCCAAACAACTACACGTCGGATATGAAGGTAGTTGAATCTTCAGACATGGTAACTGGCTATAGGCCCTTCGCCAGGCGTAGGATATCTTGCACGAAAAACATGGCATCTGGCCTCATCGAGGCACATAAAATGGTAAGGTACCGGGGGTATCAAAATGGCATCATCTTGTTCTTCTCCGATGGGTTGATAAACAAGGGAGACTTCTTCGATGGAACAGAGAACTTCAGATCAGAAGTTCCCGTGCACACGTTTACTCTTGGCGGGGACGCATATAACCATGTACGTATAAATATAGAGCAAATAATCCAGTCAAAATCATGTTTTGTTATTCTTTTAACCCTTATATGATGCATGTATATGTATATGTTTTAGGGTCTCCAGGCCATTGCGAATAATTCACCAGGTGGGATCTTCAGCTCCGTTCCAGTTCCAGATAGGCCTCAGTTGTCAGCGCCCTTCTCAGAACTACTTGATAGCCTTCTCAGGGGTACCAAGGAGAACTGAATTTATCAATGCTAGTAGCGTGCCCATGCAAAACAACTGTAAAAAATAAAGCAAACAATCAGATTCATTAAGATTTACATCTTATATATTGTATAACTAAATATTTTTATATTGTATAACTAAATATTTTTATATTGTATAACTATGTACTTTTGTCACATAATGAATTAGCGGTGGTTTGTATAGGGACGCTTGCCTACGGATGTGTATTTGTTAGACTACCTCCAACAATAACACTCAAAATATAGTATCCATTCCATGTTTAGGTTGCGCTAAAGTGAATAGATTCAAAACCCCTTTTTAGTCTTCTTCAACAAAAACACCCGAAAGAGAATCTCTCTGCAAATGGTTTTGAGAAGAGAGAATACTCAAATTTAGGTTGTGTCTCTTTTGGGACTTAAAATAAGTCTCATTCCCTTGGAGGCTGAAATAGTACCATTAAAGATCCATTTTTAGATTTGGGTCTCCATATGCATGTCCTGTTATAACGGGCTCTGGTGCCTATTTGAAACTTTTAATGTGATCAGATTTAATACTAATATAACAAAACCATTTGATCTGTTTAAAATACTTTTATAGGTGGTTTATGTTAGGCATGAGCGTTACATAAACTGCTTGTAGAAAATATTCACACTGTTGGTTGGTTAAAGGCAACTGGCACTGTAAATCAATGAAGTAACTTTAAACCAACCGCAAGTGTAAAACAGACTTGTGGTAAGAGTTCTCAAGCTGAAACTTGGGAAACATCACTGATGTTTTGTAGGGACAACTAGCTAGAGGTGGCTGGGCTATTTGCCTCTATAGAGGCTTACGATAGCCGCCTCTACAAATTGAGCCTGTAGTAGTAATAGTAACTGGAAACCATCTGTAACTGTGTACTAGCGTATGGAAGTCGATCATAACACTTATGGCGTGCATGGATCGGAACAACTGGAACACATGCAATGGAATGTGCAAATCAATTTTTAGTTGTGGGTTCGCCATGGTTATCCATGGGGAAGAGAAAATGTATTTTCCATCCATGGATAGACAGCATGAGTTTGCCATGGTTATTCATGTCGTTCAATGTACTAATGTTGATTATTACTGGCTCGTGATTCTTGTCTCGCACTTGGTATATACGAAGTATGCCAACTTAGCCGCTAGTCACTTGACTCCATTTGTTTTTGATGATATAGCGGGTTGCTGCAGAGCATGGAAGAAATGGACATCACCACGGGTACGGCCAACCTTAACCTTCGTCATGATAGATATGCTAGTCTTCAAGGGAATCTCCGTGTTTTTCTTAAATATCTTACCTGACTAGCTTTAGGTGTTGCTTCCTGCATTAGGTGGCATCTTTGACGAGATGGACTGGCAGATAGCGTCTTAAACTAGACTAAGCCAATGTACATAGTAATGTTAATTTGTATTTAGTCCCTGAAGAAGAGTCACGGAAAGCCTTATATTCTGTGCGTTTATTATACTATCAATTTATACGTTTGGCACACGAGTAATAATATACCGTTCGAGTCAGTCGCTGGATCATATCGCTACAGATAATTGCGATGATGTATGCCATGACAAATACAATTTACGTAGGTATGCATTTAAAAGTTTATTGACAGTGGTATAATATAATATATATGATACCAACAATATAATTGTTTGACTAATTAGCTAGAAGGGCTAAAAATTGGGCTGTATGATCCAACAATATATATAATATATATGATACTGATTACCAGTTAGACTAGTCTAATTTGTAGACTACCTTTTCATTGATCAGCCATCAATATTTCCATACTTGTCTTTTGTAATGTACACTTTTCAACTGGCTGCGTTGATTCCATATATTAATATTATCTGATTGATGAGCGCAACCGCTAGATACCAACAAATAAAACTTGTATGTGACATATATCAAAGTCGTCCACCAGGTCAGACAACTCTCTATTTGTTTCTCATGATAGCCGGTTGCTTAGCAAATGACGTACTCTTGTCCGACAGAATCACATTGTTTCTATATCTATAATATAAATGTTGAATTTACTGTGAATGGGCCTGTGGTCTAATGGTAGGACTGTCCAGTGGGACGCTACCCACCAGGATTCAAATCCTAGTTGTTGTGACTTCGTCAATCTCAAGATCTGCCGGCGCAGTCTTTCGGAGGTGCTCATAGGGGTAGGATTTGCGTGCGTGTTCACAGGGATGAGTATGTGTGCATTGTGAGCGTCATCAATCTCAAGACCTGCCAGCGCAGTCTTTCAAAGGTGCTCATAGGGGTAGGGTTTGCGTGCGTGTTCACAGGGATGAGTGCGTATACGTTGTGAGCGTCTGTGTCTGTACTGTGTAATTCGAAAAAAAAATGTTGAATTTACTATGTGACACAAGGTGATATTTATCTATAGTTGAGGTGCCACGCTGCAGTGGGTGGCATCTTTTATGAGTAAGACAAGTAGCAGGCGTCCACCTAAACTATTATTATTCCCATACATGGAGAGTAGGTTGTTAGTACATGGAAACTTCCGCGTGTTTCTTCTCATCTTGCGTCGGCGCACAGAAAATAATCTTGTGTTGTTATTTGGTCGTTTGATCACAGCAGACAAATGGTAGCGTTATGTCATGATGACCAATTTGAAGATGACAAGGTAATAGTATATGCTGTTTTACATAACAAAATTTTATATGGTACACGCTGATGAGAGGCATCACATCTTTGGGTTATTCACCTCCAGTTTGATCTAGTAGGCAAAGTGTTATTCACAACTGGTTTATCTACCAAACAATCCACAACAACCCACCACCCCCACCCCCACGCCCCACCCCACCCCATGCATACATTTCACACAAATATACAAGAAGTGGGAAGTAAATGGTACTCCCTGTTCATGTCATCAACAGACAGTGAGACTCTCTATATATATAGGTTTCACAATCGGTCTGGAGTAAAGGCCATTTAATTTCCAAATCGCCCAGAGCCTCTGCCCTACCTAAATAAATTGGATTATTCAACAAATCAACAGGGTCATTTTAGAAAACTGCCCATTACCGCCCTTGAGGGTCTCGCTGGTGTTGTAGATAAGTCTGAAGATAAACTCAATATCGTTGTTTCCTTCCACAAAAAGCTGCATGGAAGAACTCATGGAAGAGCTCGACTCCGAGATTAAACCCGATAGTAACTTTTTGAGTGAAGACGAAATGCTTACTAACTGGAAGAAAGAACTCCTTGAGATGCTTTTTTTTTTCAGAAAACTGGATCAAAGAAGCCTTACTTCAATCTTATGCGCAAGGTGAGGCAGACCCGATAGTAACTCTTTGTGTCTGCTTAAATGCTTCGAGCACTATTACCTCATCTATGCTAGGCAAAACTATGCCATGATCACCCTTAAAGAGCTAGATGCTAAACATCAAAAAAAAAAAAAAATCAGACCCAGGACCAACGTCACGCAAAACTGGAATTACCCTATCGAGCTAGCCCTGACGGTAAGTGCGCCGTGAGAGAATTTCATGACGATATTTTTATTTTTTATGACGATAAGTACATTTTCATGACGATATTTACATTTTTATGACGATATTTTTATTTTCCTTGACGGTAAAAGCACCGTAAGGGAATTTTAAGTTTCTAGTGCGCACTAAAAAGTTCGTATATGCTTACTGGCCGCCACTATGAATGGAGCCTGTAGTAGTAAGTGGACACCTACTGTCTACTATGTATGGAAGTCATAATACTTATGACATGCATGGAACATCTGGAACACATGCATGCAATGGAAAGTTCAGATCAATTTGTAGAATGGGTTACCATGTTATCACTACTGAAAACTTAAAATTCCCTGGCTAACGTTAGGCAAAACTGGAATTACCCTGTCGAGCTAGCCCTGACGGTAGTTTTATTTTCCCTAACGGTAAGTGTACCGTAAGAAATTTCATGGCGATATTTTTATTTTTTATGACGATACGTGGATTTTCATGATAATAATTTTATTTTCCCTGACGGCAGTGCACCGTAAGGGAATTTCAAGTTTTCAGTAGTGTATATATCCTGGTGATAGACAAAATGTATTTTCCATCCATGGACATGAGTTTGCCTTGGTTATCCAGGTCGCTCGATATAATGTTGATTATTACTAGCTCGCGAGTCTTGGCGCGACACTAGTATATAGGAAGTATGCCAACTTAGTCAGCCGCTAGTCACTCAACTCCATTTGTTTTTTTTTTGGCCCATTTACTTCCCAATATTTTCCACTATTTCTCATCACATCAATTGTACTTTTCGTCTGTATGAAGTACTAAATAAAGTAGCAGCAGTTGCATGTTTATATTTTATGCGTGGCTAGCTCGAGATGAATCTTTTGAGTCTACTTAGGCTATGATTGGATAAAAGTTGTTAAATACAAACGAAAGTGCTACAGTACAACTTTTCACCCTTTTCTCTACCTTTTCTTCAACTAAACGGGGCCTGAAGATATAGCCGGTTGCTGCGGACCATCGAAGAAATGGACATCAGTATCGGTACAGCCAACCTTAGTGTTCGTCATGGACTCATGATATAGATATATGCTCGATGAATCTCCGTACGTGTTTTTCTTATCTTAACTACTGGATGACACCCTTAGACTATCTCTAAGAGCGAACGCATAAGGAGACGCATACGCAAAGTAGTTTGCCTCCCAAAAACCAGTCTCCAACGGAAGAGGCATACGCCGCACCCATTTTGCGCTCGAGCCGCAGGGAGATGCAAAAATGCATCTCCTCTCTCCTTGACGCATTCCTTGGTGGTTGGCCCGTGACGACGCGATGGGTGGAGCAGTGGTGGGTTCGAAGCGAGACCGCGGTGGGGCTTGGCCGGCTCGGCGAGGCGAGCTTGCCGTGGGAGCACCTCCGGCGAGGTTGGACCGCCGGCCTTGGCGAGGAGGGATAGAGGGAGGCCGCGCAGGGGACGGCAGCGAGGCGAGAAGAGAGACGGACCCGACGACGGCGACGCGAGGAGGGAGCCGGGCGGCGCTGCTAGATCCCGCGGACATCCGCCGCTTCTCCGGCGGCCACGCGCCGGCACTCGAGCTTGGCCACGAGCAACCTCCTCCGTCGCCGCCGCATCAGGAGAGGAGAGAGAGGCCACGCCGGCCGGTGTGTCGCCGCATCGGGAGAGGAGAGATGCGCGCGGCGCAGGGAGGGGAGGACGCGGCTGCGCCATGGCCGGAGTGCATGGGGAATCAGGAAGAGAGAAGGGGAGAGGAGACGGAGTGGGTGAGGAGGCACTTTTGCGTTGGCTGTTGGAGAGCGTTCGTTTTGGGTACGGGGTTTTCTTACTGTGCACGATACAAACCTTGCAATGGGTCTCCAGTTTGCGTGTGTATTGTTGGAGACAGCCTTACTAGCTTTAGGTGTTGCTTCCTGCATTAGGTGGCATCTTTGACGAGACCGACTGGCAGATAGCGTCTTAAACTAGAGTAAGCCAACGTACATAGTACGATGTTAATTAGTATTTAGTCCCTGTAGAGACTAGAAGAGTCACGGAAAACCTTATTCTATGTGTTTCTTATACTATTAATTTATATTAGCACGGTGGGAGCGCTACCGCTGCGCCGGCTCTGAATAGTGGGCCTAGTGAAAAAAATTACACGGTACAAAAAATGGACAGTAAATTCTGATGGTAGCCCTTCGCCTACCAAATAATATCGGTTGGCCGGTGGGTCCCTTCCCAGATTTAATTTTTTTGTTTTACTATTTTTAAAACGCGATTTTCGGAAAATAATTTGTATAGCCGGTTCTCTTAAGTAACCGCCTGTGAAAACATACCTTTCACAGGCGGTTTTTTTTACTGAACCGCCTGTGGAGAGGATTTGTTTTCACAGGTCTTTATCACTGGCGGCGCTAAAAAACGCCAGTGCAGGGGGTCTGGAACCGCCTGTACAAATCTTTTTTTTTTTACTAGTGATGCCTAAGGCTCACACGACTAGAGTGAAGTCGTAACAAGGTAGCCATACTGTGACCTTGCTGGGCTGAGCTTCTCTAAAGGGCAAAGTAATTAGTATAGAAAATTGAAAGAATCATCATTTATAGTTTTTGTTTGATCCAGCTACGACATATCTAGCTCAATTGAGCCGCGACACAAGTGTATTTACATTGACGGTTGGTATAAGTCAGTGGAGAAGATTTGTACATGCAGTTTCTAATGCCAGTAAAAATAAAGTATTTTCACTGGTCATTCACACTAGTAATTCGAATTTGTGCCAGTAAAGATCCAAAACCCACAGAAAGTAATTTTTTTTCCTTAGTAGTGATATAAAGTTCATATTCTTTAGATCTCAATGTAAAGCGTTATGAATTTATTGTGCCGTATCAACTTTTAGAGTCGGATCAGATTAATTAACAACCATGGCCGGAAATTGTTTTGTAAAACTGGTTGACGTTTCCAACCATAGCTAGAGACAGTTCATAACTCTAGATACACATAGAAATAACGTTTCTAGTTTCAAAAAAAAAAAAAGAAATAACGTTTCTAGAGGCGGTTGGTGTAACCAACCTTCCCAAAAATTGAGGGAACTTCCATGAGTGGCTAGATATATTAGCCACCTCAGGAAATCAAATTTTAGAGACAGTTGTCTTTTTATCTAACTGCGGATAGGAAAAAATAACTAACAAGGTGCCACCTCTTAAATTTTAATTATTAGTGATATCAACACACTAGTAGAGAACAGATTTTTAATCCACATCAGCTTTGGGTTTTAGTCCTGGTATTTTTTGTGTTCGGGGCCAAAGGGCCTCTAGCTGAGTTGGTTAGAGGAACCCAGTGGCACTCCTCAGGTTCTGGGTTCGACTCCTCGTGGGAACGAATTTCAGGCAGGGGTTAAAAAAATCCCCTTGTCTGTCCCACGGCTAAATCACAGGTCTAAGGCCCTGAGCAGAGGTTCGGGGGTTTTCTTGACCTGTGTGAGAAGGTCTTCTTCTTAATGCAATACCCGGGGGCTGTCTTACCCCCCGCAGGTCAAGGTTTTTTTTGTGTTCGGGAATAAAGGAAGAATCACTCGTGGTTGCAGATATCAACCGGGAGTAATAGTCCCTTGCCCACTTTTACTCCTGGTTCATAACACCAACCGGGACTAAAAGGCCTCCCTTTAGTTCCAGTTCGTATTACTAACTGGGAATAAAGGGTTCATAACACCAACCGGGACAAAATTTAGACCTTGGTGTTACGAATCGGGACTAAAGAACCTTTTAGTCCTGGTTGGTAAGGGCCATCTGCGGGTTAGTTCAAAAATAAAATATTTTGTCTATAGTCACATGTGCTTTGTAGGTGAAGTGGTAAGTCACGTGCGAGGTTATGCATGAGGTCACTACGCCATATTCTAACATCACTGCCGGTTGAAATCTCCCCCCCTTTACTATTGGTTTTTGAACCGACACAACCAACTCAGCAGCGAGTGCCCGCCTCATCTCTGCCGGTTCTGGAACCGCCAGTGATAAGGTCACCAGACCGGTCTTGGGTTTGAATCTCACATGGGGCGCATTTCTTTTTCAGCCCCTTCCTAACCAGGACTAAAGCCCCTTTCTCTACTAGTGACATCTATTGGCTGGACCAAATAGCTGATCCATCGTTGTATATAAATGTGGCATGATGGGATCCTCATTGTCAGGGAGCGGACCACTTCTGTCTGCTCAGGCATTTCGAGGTAATTGTTCTGGTCTGTCCTCTCCAGGTAAGTACTAGTCTTGCGAAGCTTCAATGTGCACAGGATCACATGGAAATTAGTCAGCTGTATGCTATAAAAATTCTAATCCAAATTATGAATTACACAGATTTGGTGGTAATAATCGTTCTGATCTGATGCCAATACCTCGTTATAACATATGTTAGTTTCTTAGACAGATTTTTTGTGAATATTAACTGAAAGAGTTTTTCTTTTGTCAGGAAGAAAATCCAACATAAGCCTGGTGGAAGTTGTCTGGCGATATGAATTTCGAACTGAAGATGCTTCAAATCATAACGAAAGAATTCTCAGAGGACCACAAAGTTGGCAGTGGCGGGTTTGGAGATGTTTATTGGGTATGGAAACACAATATATTTCCACTTCTGTAAGTGATAGACAACAGGGGACTAAAGTTTAGTGATCTATATACCAACAAGTGATTTCTTTCAGGGGGTGTATGATGGCAAAAAGATTGCTGTGAAGAGGCTTCATCAGTTGCAAGGGCTTGATGACAAGGAATTCAAAAATGAATACATTAACCTTAGCAAGGTCCACCATGAGAATGTTGTAAAGTTACTTGGCTACTGTCATGAATCATCGGGAAGATTTGTTAAACAAGACGGGAAAGTGATTTTTGCCACACAAATGGAGCGAATTTTCTGTTTCGAATATTTGCAAGGTGGAAACCTTGAGAAACATATCCAAGGTATGATGATGAGTCAAGCTCCATAACTCTGTTTTTAGCGTACGTCATTTCTACATTCGTGTGTTTTCTTTTCCATTTCTTTTGCAGCCAACTCTTGTGATCTTCCTTGGTCCACATGTTACAAAATTATCAAAGGAATCTGTGAGGGTCTAAATCACCTTCATACTGCATACGAGAAACCTATTTTGCATCTGGACATAAAGCCTGCTAATATTTTGCTGGACAACAATATGAATGCCAAAATTGCAGATCTTGGCTTGTCCAGACACGTAACACGAAGTTTGATAACACAAAATGTCAAAGGAACACCGTAAGTTGCTGCCCATGTTTCTTTGTATTGCCTAACAATATAGTTTTATGATACCTATCTTGTAGTAACCCATCCATTATACTGCAACCTGTTGATGCCAATCCATCCATATGATGCAGATGGTACACGCCACCAGAATTTCGTAGTGGCCGTATATCAGATAAAAATGACGTGTTCAGTCTTGGAGTTCTAATTATAAAATTAATGGATGGAAATATGGGTTGGACACGCTTTAGAGAAATGCATGAACACTTTATTGGGCATGTATGTAAGAAAAATCATCAGGAAGTACCTTTTCCCATAATTCCACATATATGTATTCTTATTGTTTGAAATTTCCTAATTTTATGTGCAAACTAAACAGGTATGCGAAAAATGGAGCAAGAAACTGAAGGAAATGCCCGGGCATCGTCCATCACATGAAACAGAAATCTTGCAAGTGAAGAAGTGTGTTGAAATAGCTATAAGCTGCGTTCAACATGACTGGAAGAAAAGGCCATCTATGAATGTAGTTGTTGACGAACTGAAACAATTAGATGTGTCCCTACCATCAGATGATGAGTCCAAAGGCACAACTGTCCAGGTACACGATCATTCTGAATGAATATAGAAGCTCTTAGATGGTTGAAATGTTGTTGTGTTCGAAATAAACTTACATAAAAACAAAATGTTTTAGATTTGTTTTATATGTAGTTCTTCCATCCCTAGATTACAAAATGTCTACAGGATCCAGGATGAATGTTATTTTGGATGGCATCAGAAATTTATATTGATTCAATGAAACAATATTAATGCTGGATGTGATAACATTATGTCATACAGACTATTAACATTCATGCAGTAGCACATTTACATCAAGTGGAACGGGTCCACAATCAAGAGATTTGAATAATATGAAAACTCCGTTGTTGAGCCAAATTTACTGTCAAATATCTACACATATATATATCTGCAAAAATTCCAATGTATTTGGTAAAAAAAAAAGGGGTAACATGAGTGGTCGTGAGGCTAGACTTTGGTGATTTTTTGCGGTCAGTTGGCCTCATGGGGAAGAAAACTTGCCTCTGAAAAAATATTCAGAACAAATTATATTTGTACATATAAATAAATGAATTGTGTATGATAAGCATCACACCCTCCATATGGATTATTACTCCTTCCATCCAAAAATATAACACACTGAAGCATTTAATTTTTTTTCCTGAAATGATGGGATTATGAATATTATTTTAAGGCAATATTGCATTGCTTTCCCTAGAAGTTTGCTTGCAGCATACTGAAAAAATTGAAATCCAGCCCCGTGGTCATGGAAAATAGCACTAATAACTATATAGTGCAGCCAGGTTTTATTTCCTTCTCGAATAATATATGATCGCTCAAGATGGAGGGAGTTTATAACATACAGGGTCATGATGACTATATTGATTAATTTATACCTATGTCATGTATTCTTCTGCGTGTCTGATAGGGACACAACGCCCTATCATCATCGCCATCATCATCATTAACTTGCGTGAGCGAGAAGTTCGTCAGCTCCCTCACTTTTCCAGACGAGCTTCTCGGTTCCAGTTATTGGGGGAAATTTGCATGTTACAAGATATATATATCTTTGTTCGCTTCAGCTAAACAACACTTATTTTTTTTAGCTCTGAAACAGTATTTTCTCTCACAACAAATCAGTTTCAGTCAAAATCAACTTAGCTTTTCAGTTCCAGCAAACAGAGCCTGATAAATTCTGGAAACTGATCTGCAGGGCCGGCTCCGCTAGATGTCGTCATTGTGTATGCATTTGACTGCTCCGACTCGACTTCGGCCTGGTACACTGTGGATGATGGAGTATTTTGGATGGTGCAAGAGAAGCTCAGTTACTACATGGATAGCCGCCTTGGTTATATCTATCCCTATGGTAACACCTACACATCGGATATGAAATTTGTTGATCCAGCGGAGACAAAAGCAACTGGCTACTCAGCATTCGCCTGGCGCCACAAGGTGCCCTGCACGAAAAACATGGCATCCGGACTTGATGAGGCACACAAAATGATCAACAATCGTGGGAACCAAACTAATGGTGTCATCTTGCTATTCTCGAACGGGTCGAAAAACAAAGGTGACTTCTTTGATGGAGCCGAAGAATTCAAGTCCAAAATTCCCGTCCATGCGTTTACTCTTGGCGGGGATGAGTATAACCAGGTATCTTTTATATATTACCAATTATAAGTCTCCTCCATATTAATTCTGGCAAAGTATACTTGGAAAGAATAAGTTCTCAAAATTCACAGAAACAACTGGAGTTTAATTTGATAGACTCTAATAACCATCACTGATAATTGTCATTGCATCTATATACCCCACAAGTTTGGGAGGAAAAATGTAAGATATGTATCTCTTAACATTGCATCTAGATCTCGTAGCTCTGCTATTATGCTAGAGAAATTAAATTTATCCCACTTAAACTTTCATCTAAATTACCATATATGTCATTCTAAAAGATGACTCGAAACAAAGTGCTCCTTTTACAGTGGCTGAGAAAGTACCATTAGTACTTCCTCGTACTTTCATTATTTTTCTATTTTCTAGCTAGTTTTTGAGAAAGAATATATTCATATAATGGACATTTTATAATGAAGGGTATATTAGTAAATTGGGCAGTTATGCCCTTAAACCTCATAAAGGTTCCCAGCTCCATCTTCGCCTGCGGCCGGCTCGTCTGAGGTCAAAAGATTTTTGGCAGGTGCTGATTTGTTGTGAGAAAAATACTGTTCTGTTGGCTAAAAAATAAGCACTGAACGCTCAAACGAACAAGCTGGGCCGCATGTGCTCCAGGTGCACCACCCACCAGCCAGACCCCGGGAGCTGCAGCCTAGTCCTTTTGCTCTGTTAGGTTTCCCGTGGCCGCGAGCCATCCGATGGGCTCGAGCAAGAGCACAAAGGCACCTGTGACTGTGAAGGGCGCAGGCCCTGTGGAGATGATGAGACCGCGGTTGCCAGCACGATGAAGAAGCGTTTTCAAGTGTGTGGAAAGGAACAAGCGTTCTTCAAGTGTGTGGATCCAAGAATCCGAGGCGGCGAGAGCAGACGATCGATCGAGCTAGGAACAGGCGTAGGCGTGTGTGGCGCCGATGTGTGGTGGGTTGTTTGTGATGGAGACATTGAAATTACCAGATTACCCCCTTATCCAAATAAATAAATAAATAAATAAATAAATACACAGAAAAATCCACAACTGCTTCCGCTTGTTTTGATACTGGCCCCACCAATTTTGGTACCGTCTCTACCAATGTAGTACCGACTATGAGTACTTTTGTATTGATTTCTGCACCCTTAATTAGATCTTAACCTGAGGATGGTCCATGTTTTTTTTCCAACAATGCTCACCAAGAAATCCTAAAGCTGTGCCTAAGTTGTCTACATGTTCATTATGACAGATAATGCAACATAACATTAAATTTTATTTTTGAGTTAGCTAATCAGGCCATTATTAATGCTAATATAAATTAATATCCCTCAAATTTACATCAAAATGCCAATGCATGGCATTATAAAAAATATCTTGACAATTATTAAGTACGCTATACATGTTTCTAAGCTACACACTTATACCATTATTAGTTAAATTACATTATACAAAGTTTCTATGCATCATCACGTAGACAAAATATATATATTTATGTAGTTTATATAAACCATGGAAAAATGTATCCTTAACAAACCATAAATCAATGACATTGAAAATTTAATTTAAACGTACCCTTAAATACATATTCAATGTCAACAGAGGTGCAACGCAAAGAAAGACCTCCACATAAAAATAATAAAGATCATAAAAAAATTCTTAGAAATTCTATCTTAGAACGATAATAAAGATCTTTCGATCATCATTAAAATTAATAAAAATCAGCTAGACTCCTAACAATATGGAAAATTAAAATACCCTCCTAAATCTATATCTAAACTATATAACACCTAAATTTGTTCCTAAACCATTATTGACAACAATATAAAATTAATGACAACTCTATGTGTTATTATATTACTGACATATGTGTTGTGTAAAACATAAACTAAGTATCTCTTAAATATGCATTTCTATCATTATTGTGGAAAAAATTATATAACTACAAAAACTACACTATATATGTTTTGAAATAACGAAATTTACAGTGGTTGGATTCAAAGATAACTCAAGGGTTAGGTATCACAATGTATACATGCACACATTAGTAATAAATATATTTTTCAGTTTAGTGATCTTTAAAATAATGTTACCAAAACAAACCATGTACTGTGACCAACAATTTATTTTACATTATATTCAATAACCACCAGAGTTTGAAACTATTATATAGATTCATGATGTCACAAAAACCTAAGACTTAAACTAGCAGAGATCTAGTGTATACCGTGGAAACACATATAGAATAGTTGGTAAAGTATTCACAGCCTAAATTATAGGATATCTAAATGGGTATTATTTTAGTAAACGGACTAGGAGATATGAAAGATAGCCAACTAATTAGTTCTACATTCTAAATTTTCACGGAACTTTAACGCTTCTGTTACAACATATCGTTTTGCTCCATCTACTAAAAAAAGTGGAACATAACATTCTAGAGCAAATATTGATGGGTTAGTGTATGAAATTAGAAAATCTGTCAAAACCATGACCGACTGTTGTTAACTTTTGTACATGCCTTTCTGTCTCATATGCATATATTAGGGTCTTCAGGCCATCACGGTAAACTCCCCAGGTGGAAAGTTTCACACTACCCCCGTCCCGGAAAGGCCAATGTTGTCTGCACGTTTCTCATTGCTACTGGATAGCATCTTTGATCGTACCACATTCGAAGATGAGAATCCTCCTAGTCCTAGTTCAGGTATTTATAAGTAATCAAAGTGAAAGCTGATACTGCTCAGTAGTGATCATCAAGAAGATGGATAGTTGGATGTATGACCAATTTCTCCATACTTATTTACAGAAAATCAGCCACTCGACGTTGTTTTGATATATGCCTTTGATTGCACTGAAACTACCCTGGCCTGGACGAAGATGGATGGCACAATCTTTTGGATGGTGCACGAGAAGCTCACCCGCTCGGTAAACAGCTGCTTGGGTTACATCTACCCAATGTTGACCCCAAACAAGTACACGTCGGATATGAAGGTAGTTGATCCTTCTGACATAACTGGCTATAAGTCGTTCGCGAGGCGCAGGATATCCTGCACAAAGAACATGGCTTCTGGCCTTCCCGAGGCACATAAAATGATCAGGAACCGGGGCTACCAAAATGGCATCATCTTCCTCTTCTCCGATGGGTTGATAAACAAGGGAGACTTCTTCGATGGAACAGAGAACTTCAGATCAGAAGTTCCCGTGCACACGTTTACTCTTGGCGGGGGCGCATATAACCATGTATGTATAAATATAGAGCAAATAATCCAGTGGTTTTGTTATTCTTTTAACCCTTATATGATGTCTATGTATATGTTATAGGGTCTCCAAACAATTGCGAAAAATTCACCAGGTGGGATCTTCACCTCCGTTCCAGTTCCAGATAGGCCTCAATTGTCAGCACACTTCTCAGAACTACTTGATAGCCTTCTGGTACTAAGGAGAACTGAATTTACCAATGTTAGTAGCGTGCCCATGCAAAAATAAAATTTGTAAAAAATAAAGCAAACAATCAGGTTCATTAAGATTTACGTCTTATATATTGTATAACTAAATATTTTTGTCACATAATGAATTTGCGGTGATATGTATAAGGACGCTTGCTTGGGATGTTTATGTGGCTATGATGACTATTAATTCGAATCTTTTAATGTGATCAGATTTAATACTAATATGGCAAAACTATTTGATCTTTTTAAAATACTTTTACAGGTGGTTTATGTTTTTAACTACCTCCAAGAATAATTAATAGAGGCATGAGTGTTACAAAAACCGCTTGTAGAAAATATTTATGCCGGCGGTTGGTTAACGGCTACCGCCGGCACTGTAAACCAATGAAGTAACTTTAAGCCAACCGCGAATGCAAAACAGGTTTTTGCTAGGAGTTCTCAATTAAGCTGAAACTAGAGAAACGTCATTGATGTTTTGTATGCACAAGTAGGTAGAGGTGGCTGGGCTAGTCGCCTCTTTAGAGGCTTACTAGCCGCCTCCACCAATTGAGCCTGTAGTAGTAAACTATAAACCCTCTGAGATTGTCTACTAGTGTGTGCAAGTCATTATACTTATGACATGCATGGAACAACTGGAACACAAGCAATGGAAAGCGCAGATCAATTTTTAGATGTGGGTTTGCCACGCATGGTTATCCATGGGGAAGAGAAAATGTATTTTCCATCCATGTATAGACATGAGTTTGCCATGGTTATTCATATCACTCGATATAATATGTTAATTATTACTGGCTCGTGAGTCTTGGCGCGCAATTAGTATATACGAAGTATGCCAACTTAGTCAGCCGCATGCACTAGTTTTAGGCCTGACACGTGACTAGCTTTAGGCCTGACACGTGACTAGCTTTAGGCGTTGGGTTGCTTCCAGCATTAGATGGCATCTTTGACGAGATGGACTGGCAGATGGCGTCTTAAACTAGATAAGCCAATAACGTACATATAGAACGATGTTGATTTGTATTTAGTCTCAGAAGAGCCACGGAAAGCCTTATATTCTGTGCGTTTATTATACTATCAATTTATATGTTTGGCTCACGAGTAATAATATACCGTTCAAGTCGGTCGCTGGATCGCTACAGATAACTGCGATGAGGTATGCCATGACAAATTCAATTTACGTAGATATGCATTAAAAAGTTTATTGCCAGTGATATAATATAATATACATGATACCAACAATATAATTGTTAGACTATATTGTCTCATGTTAGACTATATTGTCTCATGATAGCCGGTTGCTTGCTGGTTACGGCAAACCACTCTTGTCAGGCTATATATAAATGTTGAATTTACACAAGGTGATATTTATCTATAGTTGAGGTGCCAGGCTGCATTGGGTGGCATCTTTTATGAGTAAGACGAGTAGAAGGCTTCCACCTCAACTATTATTATTCCCATACATGGAGAGTGCTCTGTTCGTTAAACCTTAAAACCGCTTATTTTTTAGTGGTTCTACAGTATTTTCCCCTCACAAGAAATCAACATCAGCGTTTATTTTTAACGGTTTTCAGCTTCAGCGAACAGAGCCTAGGTTGTTAGTACATGGAAACTTTTTCATGTTTCTTCTCATCTTGCGCCGGCACACAGAAAATAATCCTGTGTTGTTATTTGGTCGTTTGATCACAGCCGACAAATGGTAGCGTTATGTCATGATGACCAATTTGAAGATGACAAGGTAATAGTATATGCTGTTTTACGTAACAAAATTGAATATGGTACATGCTGATGAGAGGCATCACATGTTTGGGTAATTCACTTCCAGATCGAGCCTCTGCGCTATACCTAAACAAATTGGATTATTTAACTGATCAACAGGGTCATTTTAGAAAACTGCCCATTACCGCCACTACTGCAGGCCGCGGCTTTGCCGAGTGTTTTTACATTCGGTAAAGAGCCATTTACACTCGGCAAAGACATTGCCGAGTGTGGCACTCGGCAAAGTCCGCTCGCCAACATGTTTCATGGCAAAGCAACTTTGCCGAGTGCTTTTTTCGTGGCACTCAGCAAAATATAAAAAAATTTTGCCGAGTGTTTTCTCTGACGCTCGGCAAAATTTTGCGACCGTTATGGCGCCGGCCGTTAAAGGATATTTTGCCAAGTGCCAGGCATAGCACTTGGCAAAATTGTTTTTTATTTTTTCCCAAAAACTTTGCCGAGTGTTTGCCAAAATAGACACTCGGCAAAGAGAATTGTTTATTTTTTAACATTTACCTTGCCGAGCGCCCCTGCCCCTGGCACTCGGCAAAGTTATTTTTATTTTTTTCAAATAATTTCTTTGCCGAGTGCTCCTGTCCTGGCACTCAGCAAAGTTTTTTTATTTTTTAAAATAATTTCTTAGTCGAGTGCCCCTGCCCTGGGCACTCGGCAAAGTTTTTTTATTTTTTTCAAATAATTTCTTCGCCGAGTGCCCCTGCCCTTGGCACTCGGCAAAGAGTTTTTTATTTTTTTGAAAAAATATTTTGCCGAGTGCCCCTGCCCCTGACACTCGGCAAATTTTTTTAAATTATTTTTTTGAAAATATTTTGCCGAGTGCCTCTGTCCCTGGCACTCGGCAAAGACCCCGAGGATTACAATTTTTTTATTTTTTGTATTCCATTGAAACAGACAATATATATATATATATATATATATATATATATATATATATATATATATATATATATATATATATATATATATATATATATATATATATATATATATCACCAGCATGCATTATATATCAAAAGCACACGCGTATTTCATAAATCCATCGAAAATCTATCACAAATCCAGCAAATTTCAACATCACAAGTTTATGATTACAAGTTCTAACATCACAGAGTTCAACATCATATAGTTTAACATCACAGAGTTTAGCATCTCTACTGCAGCGGGGGAGACTAGAACTGTGGCCTCGCGGATTGAAGTGTGGTGAAAGATCAGACTGCGGTGGAGGATTGACGCGATCAACCGCCGGTGACATGTGAGCGGGATTGTTTGAACCTGCCGATGGAGGCTGTATAAAAGAGAAGAGATTGCAAGTGTTAGACAAAATTGAAAATTTCGGCAGTAGAGGTTTCCAACTTGCAAGAAACAGCGGCACGAAGGCCGACAATCCAACCGGCACGAAGGCCGAAAGTCACAAGAGCACGAAGGCCGACAATCCCAATAGCACGAAGGCATAAAACTTTCATACTCATAGGAGTGAAGTGTCGAACTGGAGCTGTAGCTGGCAATGGCACTGCTACACCCGATGTTTACCCTATGCTTTGCATGATCTGGTACATTTCTGCCATCTGCTTCTGCGTGGCCTCCAGTTGAGCGGTTAGGTGCGCGGTCTGCTCCTTTGTCGGGTCCAGCTCGGCCTGCAGTGTTTCAATCACATGTTGCCGTATTGCAAATCTGATCAATGTGTGTAAAGTTCAATGTACGACGAGTGAAACCAGAATTACCTAAAGTTCATCGACCCGCAACAGTGTTGGAGTAGGCCGTGCACGTATGGGAAGGCTTCTGGCCGTGCTCCGTGCCCTCACGTCGGAGAGAGGGGGTGCAGAGGTCGAGGAGTCGGCGCCGTCTGCAATCCACAACCGTCCGTGCTTCCTGCCTTGCCCCAGCCTCACGATCACCTCTATCTCAAGGGGCCCAGGGCTCAGATTGTAATCTGAGCCATGGAGCGACCTAACTGCCTCCGCGTAGTCTCTGACTTTATCGTGGATGGTCGGGTCAGAGTAAGCATGGGCAGGGGCATCCGGGTTGAAGACAACACCGGATTTCACCGAGCCCATGTGGGACACGGCCCATGCTGAGAACTCCGACACCGGCACTTTTGGGTGTGCCGCCTCCTGCGAGAAAGACGACAAGATGATAAGAAATCAGGCAAAATTGAGGGTTAGAATAGATAAATGACATCACGCACAAGTGCTCGCTTGAATGCTAGGAGGTTGCGGCTGCCTTGGTGGTGAGTTGGACAGGTCCTCAGTGCCCGCTTGCGCTTGCCGAGCTCGTGCTTTTCGAGGTACACCGGGTCAAGGTACCTATCCATGATCATCGCTCATGCAGATCTGTACGACATGCACCAGAGGGTGGCACATCAAGTGAATCATCGGGTGAATCATGTCGCCGGCACCGAAATCTCAGAACGAATCAATATTATTCACCTACCTGAAGGTACTGCTCCTTTGTCAACGCTACCTTTCTTGAGCCGGCCTTGTCGAGGGGCTATTTCTTGATGGACCTGTAGTAGTCGACGTGGGCCTAGAGTCACGCCTCATGAATCATGTCCCCGATGTACTTCTAATAGGCACTGTGTGCTGTCTGATCCGCCACGTGCTCTCGACCTTCTTCGGCCTTGAAAAAACTCTGTATACAAACACGATGTATCCGTTCATTATTTTAATAAAAGACTTAACCAGTGGAGGAGATGTATTGAGCTAAGTTGTGAGACACTTACCCAAAAGTCCACCAAGACCCGTTCCTGCTTGTTCTCCTGCTCGTCATCTGTGGCTTTCGTGTACATCTTCCACGTCCAGGCCGACTCCATCCTGCCGTCTCCCAAGTCGACAAGGCCGGGGAAGTGTTTCCTGCGCAGACGTCCCAGGACGGAAACGGGGGTGCGTGGGGGGTCAAGAGCACCCGACAGAACTAGTCAGCCCCTACATAAGTCATTAAGAAAAAATATGAGTTTCACTTTTGATTTTCAACGTACCATATGAAGTACTAGCGATAACATCTATAGTTACTTACCTTCTTCCCACAGGACGAACCACTGGGCGTCGGTCAAGAAGTGGAACCGGAGCGAGGCTTGTGGGACCTCGTAGGTAGGGAGTCGCCTGAGCAAGACTGTCCTTCGTTTGCTGAGTCCCCTCGTCGTCCTCCGCCACGTGGTCCTACGGGGTAGGAGACGGGTCCTCCGCCACGTGGTCCTGCGGGGTACGAGGCGGGTCCTCCGCCACGTGGTCCTGAGGGGTAGGAGGCGGGTCCCTCCAGGGGCGACCCCAGCCCCTCCCCCTCCCCCTCCCCCTCCCCGTCCCCGTCCCTGTCCTCGTCCTGGGGCGACCTGGGCCTGCTCTCGCCGCTGCCCCTAAAGACAGCACCTCGCCTCCATCAGGACAGTGTAGCTCTGGTACACCGAGGCTACCTGCCTCGGTGAACGGTTGGCCACCATCTTTGTTCAGTCACCTGCAATTTACAAAGAATAAACAAGCGTTAGTATATACATTACAAATAGTACAAAATGAATAAACATGACAAAATTTAATAAAAAACATAGTATTACATGCTTTACGAATAATCTTCCCCCGGGTCATAGGTCTCGTCATCACTGTCCAAATTGACCAAATGGACAACACTATCCGAAGGTTCTGTGTCTTGTTCATTGTCTTTTCCTAAATGGAATCGCTCAAGCATTTGAATGTCCTTCGGATTCAGCACTACATCTCCAGGGTCCTCGTCATCAACCGTTTCATTGTCTACTTCCATGGCAGTCACACCGGGTAAGACTATCTCAAACCTCCCTTGTAGCCCATCTGCTTGATAGAACTCTCCATCATATGTGTTTTTGTCGAAGATGTAATCTTCATCGTTTGGAAGAGGTAGTTCACCATGCGGAGATACCTGGTGCACAATAGACCAACCCTTAAGATGGTCTTTGTCCTGGCACGTGTATGGCGTATGATACACCTGCACGGCCTGTTGAGCCACAATATAGACATCTTTTCCTTTATAGACGGAATCATGTCTAATATCGACTAGCCCAAGATGAGGGGTCCGTCTCGTTCGTCCAGGATCAAACTAGTGGCACTTGAATATGACAGGAGTAAGAGGTATCCGGCCCTCATATTCAAGTTCATAGATCTCCTTGATTATTCCGTAGTACCCGATGCCATTAGTGCCCGGCGTAAAAACTTGGCTATTGGTGGTTTTCCAACTGGGCCGGGTCTGCTCGTGTATTGAGGTGTGCAGCCTATCTCAACTCTTCACTCATGGACGCATTGGTCTGCTCCTGCAAGCTCAAGCATGATACAACGTTATATTATTGGAATGTACGAGCTACTAAGGAATATCGACAAACGTACCAGCTAAATGGGAAAGTACCTTTTGTTTGAACCAAGAAATGAAATCAGACCTCCGATTTCCCGCACCCGCTGAAAGAAGGGTATCATGTTCCTGCGAGGTAGGATCCCTTGATTGATGCCATTCTTGACAAACAAATTTCTTGTACCAAAGAGAATCAATGGAATTTGATACAAAATAAAGACGTCGTATTGAAACAAGTTCGTTGAGAACTTACTTAATGAATGGCGCAACCTCGACAAGGTTGGTGAACACATATAGCGTGATTCTGTGCCACTCTTCTCGATCCAATCTCTTGGGGTCGATCCACTTGCGGTACCTACGTGGCCTTTGAAAAGGCTGAGGTTCGATTCAACTTTGCTAGCATTGTAACGAGGGAGTGGATTATGCTTGGTAGGAAGGTTCGGCTTGTAGTAGGATGTTGTGAAGTTTGCAACCTCCTCCAGAATGCTCGCCTCTGCAATGGAAGCCTCAATTCTAGCTTTATTTGTACATTTCTTGCGAAGAGTCTTTAGACATCGCTCGATTGTATAGCACCAACGGAACTACACGGCCCTCCCAACCGTGCCTCGGTCGGGAGGTGCACAATCAGATGCTGCATCGGCAAGAAGAAGCCGGGTGGAAAGATCTTCTCAGGTTCATAGATCAACTCAGATGCCATAGTTTCTAATTCTGTAATGACGGTCAAAGATAGCTCCTTGGCACAACGCTGGCAGAAGAAGTAGCTCAGCGTTGCCAGCACTAGCCAGACATATTCAGGGACATAGCGCTCAATCCATATGTGGTAGTCATGACTCCTCATCCCATTGACTCGCAGAGTTTCTAAGTTCACTCCCCTGCTCAGATTTGCTGCATACCCATAAGGGTACATTAAGTTCTTCATCCATCGAAGTACTTCCCTCCTTTGATCGATTTTCAAGGCATAGGGGGACTTAGGCCATCTCCACTACTTTCCTATTGCAGTAGGCCACATCTCTAGGTTTGGCCGATGGCACAACATCGTCAGGTCCAGTCTAGCCTTAGGGTTGTCCTTAGACTTGTCAGTGTCCATGAGCGTTGCCCAAAGTGCCTCGGCAATATTCTTTTCAGTGTGCATGGCATCAATGTTATGGGGCAGTAGGAGGTCATTGAAATAGCGGAGACTCGTCAAGCCGGACTTATGAGTCCACATATGTTGCTCACCATATCCCACAAAACCACCATCTTGGTTGGGCACAAGAGCATCTATCTGAGCACGAACCTCAGCCCCAGTCCTCAAGTGCGGTCTAGGGTCCGTCACTCTGACACCTTTCATAAAGTTCTTGGCGTCTTCCCTGAACGGATGGTCAGGAGGGAGGAATTGGCGATTTTTGTCGAATGATGAATACTTGTCACCCTTCTTCAACCATATGAACCTCATAGCTTCCTTGCATATTGGGCATGGGAACTTCTTGTGGACACACCAGGTGCTGAATAACCCGTACGCCATGAAGTCGTGTAGGGAGTAGTGGTACCAGACGTGCATTTTGAAGCTTGTCTTCGTAGCTCGATCGTATGTCCACACCCCTTCATCCCAAGCTTGTATCAACTCATCTATCACTGGCTCCATGAAGACACCCATATTACTCCCCGGGTGTCCAGGAATTATCAACGACAGGAACACGGTATGCCGTTGAAAGGAGATGCCGGGGGGGGGGGGGAGATTGTGGGGGATGAGAAACACGGGCCAACATGTAAGGTGCAGCCATCATACCATATGGATTGAACCCATCTGTTGTTAGCGCGACACGTACATTACGAGGCTCTTCTGCTTTGAGAGGACGCCGCGAATTGATACTTCCATGCATTGGCACCGAATGGATGTACCATCATCCTAGGATTGTACCGTTTGCCGTTATTATGCCATGTCATCTGTTTTACGGATTCCTCGGTCATGAATAGCCGTTGGAGCCTCGGCACGAATGGATGGTGTCGTAGGACGCTCATGGGGATTGTAAGCTGCCTCTTCTGGCCATCGCCTGAGTCTACCTCCACGTACCTAGAGGATTTACACTTCGGGCAGTACTTTGCATCCTTGTGTCCTTTCCTAAATAGGACGCACCCCTTCGAATAGACATGTATCTTGTCATACGCCATCTTAAGTGCACGAAGGAGCTTCTCTGACTCGTACCAGTTCTTCGGCATAATGTTTGTCTTCGGTAGCATGTCACCCCACACGGCCAACATCTTGTCGAAAGCATCTCGACTTAGGTTTAACTCGGCCTTCAACCCCATTACGCGACCAATGGCATCCAGTTGAGAAACATTAGTATGCTCGTGAAGGGGTCTCTGTGCCGGGTTCAACATTTTGTAGAAGGTGTTGACGGTAATTATTGTATGATTTTACCCGTCAACTAAATATGAAATAAGGGTATAAAGGCAAATGTCACCATAGAATAGGGCTTTAACTGACAGAATTCCACAGTTTTGATGAATCAGTGTTTTGCAGGGGTTATCCAGAAAAGAACCAAGGGAGGTCCACATGTCAGATTAAAATAAAGAATTCCACCGCGAAAAGAGATCAGGAATATTCTAGAGAACACCAGAGACTCACTGGAGGAAGGAGGGCCCACATGCCACTCAGAGGGGATCGACCGATCCCACTGACAGGTCGGCCGATCCCCAGAGAGTCCTCTCCGTGTTTGTTTCGACGTGGGCCCACATCCCAAAATTTCATGCAATCTCAACCGTCCTTCGAAATCGGTTTGATGCAAGGGCTATGGTTCATCCCACCGGCCTATATAAGGACCCCAAGACCCCCCAGGGTTTCATTTCACAGATCAATCAATCAGATCAACCCAGTTGTAGAGAGCCAGAAACCATAGAATTATTAGAGCTTCACCATCTAGAGCATAGCTACATAGGTTAGAAGTAGAAGGAGACAAGTTCTACTTGAGTTCCGGATCTATCTAGAGCTTGAAGGCTTCTCGGAGCCATTGTAAGCTCTCTCTTGTATCTTAAACCTCTTTTGAGTGCTTGAGATAAAGTTGATTGACATTATTCTATTATTGATTATGTTCTCAATTATGCTATTCATTGCTTATCTAGATTGTATACTTTGCATAGTTAGGATGCATTCATATTCATACATAGGTTTATATAGCTCTCATTTATTGACGTCATCGATAGGTGACCAAATGCATGTAAGCATGGTGCTTAGATGTAGTTTGTCTGTAAATGCGCCTTATGTTCTGGGTTCTGTGGTAGATCGTAGATGTGACACTCCCGTTGAGTCCTTTGTAGTCCATACTCCGAATGTAGGGAGAGCAGGAAGTTATTATTACTTTAGAAGGCTGGCTATGATCTTGATCTTCCTTAGTAATATTCCCTTAAATATGAATATGAAGTGTCTTCGCTATGATTGCTAGTATAATTGCACCAATCTAATATGTCTTTGACAGTATAGTTAGAATGATTTAGAATATCCTTATGCTTCAATCTAATCCATGCTAGTGCCTAGATACGAAGTGCTCTAAGTGATCACTATTATATTGATTGGTTGATTGATCATTATGCTTATCATACATATCATTATTATTGTGACATAACCCCTGTTCTGAGTAAATAGGCCATGGATATTCTCCATATTTGCATATGCATATGACATCTATCTATCTACTTACATCCCATTTATTGCCAACCTTATCCAGTGGTAAAATATAAATGACAATCCAGAATACTCCTGGAGAAAATGCTACAATGGTATAATTAATCTGTGTGCTTGCAGATACTTGAACTTAATATTTTATATCCTCTTTAGTCACTTGCATTCATAATAACTTGCTTAGTATTATTCTGGGTAGTTTTCATACATATCTCTTATATCCATGTTAGGGATGACAACTTAGTTATTGTAACCAATTTACCAAGTGACACTTAATTAATACCAACAGAAGGCATCTGCGGCAGCCTCCATCTCCGCCTTATCACGCCCTTCAGCGAACTGAGCTTGGTGAGTGTCATCCAGTATGTCCGCTACCCTGGCATCATCATCAAAAGCCTCGAGCCATGGTCTCACCACCTCCTCCCAGATACAATCGGCTTCACCATGGTGGATCCACCGGTAATAGCTCGGAGTAAATCCAAACTTCACAATATGTTTACCCATGGTTGTCCTATCTTTCCTTCTTCTGTTATCACAACCGCTGTGGGTACAAACCAGTAGAGAATGGCCTCCAGCACTCTCGCCAAATGCATGCTTCAATAATTCTTTGACCTTGACTATAAACAGCAAGTCATAATCCTTCTCGTTTCTCTGGAGCGTGTACATCCACTCACGGTCCTCCATCCTTTAACAGACATATCAGCACATATCTGTGACCATCAATTGCATCTACGCGGTGTCCCTGCACTCTAATAGGTGAGGATAGGTCCTAATCCCACCCGCGGATCCATAGATGAGGTAAGTTTCCATGCTCCGCTCCTATCCAAAATGGAATTTCGGTAGCACCTCCCCGTTGTTCTCCTGATACACGTCCTGCAAGGAAGAGTATGTATCCGGAGAACAATATGGGGGTGATGCCGAAACCTCGTCTCTGACCGGAGGGACCATGGAAACTAACCCGTCTACGCATCCGCGGGTTGTCCATAAAACGTGGACAATCCGAAACAAATACAGCTGCAGATATGCAAAGATCTGCATACCTCCAACCGTATCTCTTTGGGACGGGAGGCGCCTAACTGGATTTCGCGCGGGCTACAACAAATATATGGGAAGAGAGGTGATTTATACCTAGGGTGTCGGTGGAGTAAGGCTAGAGGGGCACTGACGAGTCGACGCAGTGGCGAGGCGACTCAGTGCAAGCAGACCCGCGACGTCGATGAAGACGATCGGGGTCCCTCGGGTCATCTCTGACGGGCTCTTCTCCTGCACAGAAAGGCAAAAATTTAGTGCTTATTAAAAATTTCGGCAACACCTCCCCTGCACGAGGAGGTTTCGATAACCTGCAAGAAACGAAGGCACAATGGCCAACGATCACAACGGAGCGAAGGCCGGCAACCACAACGGCACGAAGGCCAACTATCACAACGGCACGAAGGCCGAGTATCACAACGGCACGAGGACATTCACAACGGGAGAGTTCATATACCTTGGCGAGACGTGCACGCGGAGAAGAACTAGCCAAGAACGGGACGGGACGTGCCAACGGAGGCACCTCCTCCTTCTCCTCCCATTCCTCCTCCTTCTCCTTCTTCTCCTTCTTCCTCCTCCTCTTCCCCTTCCTCCTTCTTCCTCCTTCCTCCTTCTTCCTCCTCCTCCTTCCCCTCCTCGTTCTTCCACCTACCTCCTCCTCCAATTAGCTCTTGACCAGCGGCCGAGGAAGCCCATCGGCCTCACCGCGGGCGGGGGCAGGACAGGCGGCGGTGGCGCGCTGCAGGGGAGTGAGTCGGTGCGCGCCGCGGAGATGTCTGGGTTTCGGTCATCGGATGTCACTACTCGCTCGAAACCTTCTCAATTTTTTACCATAGCCTCCACATGCGATAACACAATGCCTCGACAAGTTTCGTGATTTTTGGACTTCATTTGGATTTTATATAATTCAAAATCACTTTTCCCGCAAGTACCTAGGCATGTTACGTCAACATGATGATCGAGATTTCATGTGTGTTCCTGAATACGGCCTCGACATACCCTAAATATCATGAGTATCAATTTTTGAATGACCCAATTTCATTATTTCATGTACCTATAGTTCAAATTTGAAATATTACAAAAACATCGCCGAAAAAAATAAATTTATAAAATATACCAATAAAAGTCAAAATTGCCCCAAATTTTAAAATAGAGTTCTACATACTGTCACATGGCTCCAAAAAAAATTCAGGCCAAAAATAAAAAAAATCTGCCGAGTGCCGTTCTTTGCCGAGTGCCTGTCCTAGGGGGCACTCTGCAAAATTTGTTTTAAAAAAAGAAAAATAATTTTGCCAAGTACATTCTAGGTCCAGCACTCAGCAAAATATGTATTAAAAATAAAAAACAGTTTTTTGCCGAGCATCGAGGCACAGCACTCTGTAAAATATGTTTTAAAAAATAAAAAAATTCCCGAGCGTCGATGCATGGCCCTCGGCAAAATATGTATTAAAAAAATAAAAATGTTTTTTACCGAGAGTCGGGACACAGCACTCGGCAAAATATGTTTTTAAAAAATAAAAAATATTCTTTTGCCGAGCGTCGAGGCACGGCACTCGACAAAATATGTTTTAAAAAATAATTTTTTTTGCCGAGCATCGAAGCATGGCACTCGGCAAAATACGTATTAAAAAAATAAAAAATGTTTTCTTTGCCTAGCATCGGGGTACAACACTCGGCAAAATATGTTTTTAAAAAATAAAAAATACTTTTTTGCTGAGCGTCGAGACACGACACTCGGCAAAATATGTTTTAAAATTTTTTTTTGCCGAGCATCAAAGCATGGCACTCGGCAAAATATGTATTAAAAAAATAAAAAATGTTTTTTTTGCCGAGCGTCGGGGTACAACACACGGCAAAATATGTTTTTAAAAAATAAAATATATTTTTTTGCTGAGCGTCGAGGCATGACACTCGGCAAAATATGTTTTAAAAATAATAAAAAAATTTGCCGAGCGTCGAAGCATGGTACTCGGTAAAAAAATATTTTTTATTTTGCGCCGTCAGGGACGGTGAAATTATGCCGAGTGGAAACTTTGCCGAGTGCCATGTTTTACCGAGTGCAATATTTTGCCGAAGGTGGCACTCGGCAAAATATGGCTTTGCCGAGTGCCCCGTAAACTGGGGAAAGCCGCGGGCACTCGGCAAAGTCCTTTTCCAGTAGTGCGCCCCTTGAGGGCCTCGCTGGTGTCGTAGACAAAGATAAGTCTGAGGATATACTCAATATTGTTGTTTCCTTCTACAAAAAGCTGCATGGAAGAGCTCGACTCCGAGATTAAACCCGATAGTAACTTTTTAAGTGAAGACGAAATGCTTACTAACTGGAAGAAAGAACTCCTTCAGATGCTTTTTTTTTTTCAGAAAACTGGATCAAAGAAGCCTTATTTCAATCTTATGCGCAAGGTGAGCCAGACCCGATAGTAACTCTTTGTGTCTGCTTAAATGCTTCGAGCACTATTACCTCATCTATGCTAGGCAAAACTATGCCATGATCATCCTTAAAGCCTTAAAGAGCTAGATGCTAAACATCAACAACAAAAAAAAAAAAAAATCAGACCCATCAGCTTTTGAACCATATTTTCTCCAGTAAGGCACTAAAAAGTTCGTATATGCTTACTAGCCAAACGCCAATATTCCTGTGTGCCATGTATTTTTTTTGACGGGCATAAAATTACTCACAGAAAAATTCGATTTAATCTGTGGGTTACTTCAGCACACAGGTTAATTTTAATAACCCTGTCGGTTTTTTACGAAACACACAGGATAATTTAATTAATATCCTTGTGTGCATTATATTTTCTGTTAGATGGCACACAAGTTAATTTTAGTTTCAGATGCCAAATCTGAAACAAGTACATTTATTTATTTATTTGGATTAGTTGTTGAATTTAAAACTAATAGGCAAATTTTTTCGTCTATATTTTCAAAAAAGGACAATGAAGAAAGAAGTTGTTTTGCATTTATGGAGTTCAAATAAAATCATGTGAAATGTCACGAAAATCCATATGGTAAACTGCCACTGGTGAAAACAAAATCTACACTACCATAAAGGCAGAGGAACTCCTTAATGATGAGAAATGTCATTCCTGCTCACATTGTTCATAATCATCAAATCTAAAAGATTCAAATATGAAAATTATTTCCATTTCACTACTAATGGTACGGTTTTCTAGGTGCCCATTTTAGATTTTCGAAGGCAGGCACGTCTAGGCGGAGGAACTCCGAAGGCGAAGACTCTCTCTGGCCCTAGTGTTTACAATACTAGCAAGTACAACGACCGCAGAAGTTGTAGCTAGCCTAGGCTAGACGATGACGACGGTGGAAGTCCACAACAATGGAGTCGAGCAGATGAAGCTCCTGATCCTCGTCAACAACAACAAGGTACTTCATCGCATGTCTCATCACTGTGACGGAGGTGTTCAAGGTGATGCATAATCGCGAGGCCTCTGAGGAACAGAGAGAAGTTGACCTCAATGCTCACAAGCAAGATGGCTTTAGCACTACATCAGGCCTCCTCACGCGACCAAGTCTCATACACACTAAGATTAGACTGATAGCTCTCCATCTCAACCTCAAAAGTCTCAACCAAAGCACTATATTGGCATCAACAACGACATATGCAGTAGGGCTAAAAATAGCCAAACCCATTGGGAGTACTTGTTAGTTGTTAGTCCAGTTAGTTCGTACAACCAACTATTAATAGCTAATTGTTTATTGCCAGCGATATAGTATAATATACACGATACTAACAATATAATTTTTAGACTGATTAGCTAGAAGGGCTAAAAATTAAGCCCTATAACCCAACAATATAATATATACGATACTAATCACCGGCGAGACTTGTCCAATTTGTAGACCTACTTGGCTTTGATCACCCATCAATATTGATCATCGGTAGTCTTGTCGCACAGCATTAACTGGTGCTCACAGATATCTGAAATTGGTTAAACTGTAACATGATGCTAACATTCGAACAAAGACAGATAGGTGGATATTATGTGTGTATAGATTTGCAAGATGCATGTCTTCGAGGATATAATGATGTTTTATTAAAAGTTCAACCGGATGCATACTTCTCTTTGTAATGTACACTTTTGAACTGGCTGCCTTGTAAGAGCAGGCACTAGATATCAACAAACAAAACTTGTATATGATATATATCAAAGTCATCGGCCAAGTCGCACAACTCCGTTTGTATCTGATGATAGCCGGTTGCTTGCTGCTTTGCTGCAAACGACTCTTGTCCGTGGGAATCACATTGTTTATGTATCTAAATGTTGTCTTTTACTACATGACAGGTGATATGTTTATCTATAGTTGAGGTGCCGCGCTGCAGTAGGTGGAATCTTTTATATGAGTAAGACTGGCAGAAGGCGTCCAACTAAACTATTATTCCTATACATGTCGTATGATGTTAGTCCATGGAAACTTCCCCATATTTCTTATCATCTTACTTTATCTTACGTCAGCACACGGAAAATAATATTGTGTCTTTATTCAGTCGTTTGATCATACATCTTGTAACACCGTTATCACGGTCGAGAAGACACCAAAAATTGCTTCGATGCAAGTAGCATCTAAGTAGGGGAGCATAAAGCCTTTAGGCGAAGGTCTATCTCGGGAGATGCAGGCGAACGGAGCCGGACCTTCGCCCGAAGGCCCGCGCACGGCGAAGGCCAAGGACGGCCCAGAGAGGCACCAAAGGGGAAAATCCGATCGTGAAGGTTGGACTGGGCGGAGGCCGAGTGGAGGGCGCGGATGGAAGGAACCCCTCCTCCCGGCTCGACATATGGCGAAGGCCAGCGATGGTCCGGAGGATGTCCCGTCGCGAGCGGAGGTTGGCTGTGGGCCCCAGTCACGGAGTGGTTGAGCACCAGTAGAAAATGCTGAGAACCACTGGGGAAGTGTGTTGCCTCAGGAATATACTAAGAGTATACTTGTAATCATCATGGGGGCATCAGTGTAAAATGACTCCCGGGTGAGAGGGATTCATTGCCCTTTGTAAGGGTTAGTTGACAACAATTTATGGTGATTTGATTCCACCCAGTTCATTCATTCTCCTGCATCCTGAGCCTTCGCGCTTGAGCGAAGATTGAGAGAGCGAAGGGGCCCTTGAGTCCCTTCACCCATGCTGGACACTATTTCCAACACTATAGACAAACAATATGCATTATGTCATGATGACCAAATTGAATATGACAGGGTAATAGTATGCCATTTGGCATAACAAAATTGAATATGGTGGACACTGATGAAAGGTATCGATCTTTGGTTTATTCAGGCCCCGTTTAGTTGGGGGAAAAGGTGGGGAAAGGGGTGAAAAGTTTCACTGTAGCACTTTCGTTTGTATTTGACAATTTTTGTCCAATCATGGTCCAAGTAGACTCAAAAGATTCATCTCGACCTATCCAGGCAAAAAGTGCGATTGATGTGATGGGGACGTGATGGAGAATAGTGACACATATTGGGAAGTAAACGGAGCCTCACTTCCAGTTTGATCTAGTAGGCGAAGTGTCAGACAATGGTTCATAAACCTAACAATCCACGACAAGTTGACGACCCACCACCCCACCCTCACCTGCCCCGTCCCCACTTTTCAAACTGAAGTGGAAGTAAATGGTACTATCTGTTCTTGTCATCAACAGAGAAACACAATATAAAAGTTTCACGATGGGTCTGTAGTAAACGCCATTTAATTCCAAATAATATCCACAGCCCTTCGCCTACCAAAACAAATTGGATAAGAAAACTACCCATTACCACCCTTGAGGGTCTCGCGAGCGTTGTAGTTAAGTCTGAGGAAACTCTCAACATCATTGTTGACTTCAATAAATACCTGTATGGAAAAGAACTTGGCTCAGAGATTAAACCGTATTATAACTTTGGTGTTAAGTCGAAATGCTTACTAACTTGTAGAAAGAACTCCTGGATAGGCTATTTCTGAAACTATATCAAGGAAGCCTTATTTGAATCTCATATGCCGAAGGAAACCAGACCCTGATGTCTTCTTCAGGATTTATGAACACATTCTAGAAATAACTTTTGCTATAGGCTGGCTTAAAATGTTTCGTTTGAAAACGAACTTGTTTTATATCAAATATATGTTCTGTCTAGTTAAGTTAAATTCTTTGAGAACTGTTACGTGAAATATGATATGCTAACTATGCCATGACCACCCCAATTCAAAAACGGCTAGATGCTTAACATCTGAAAAAAATTAAGACCCATCAGCCTTTTGAACTGTATCTTCAAAATTTTGTCCAAGGCACTGACTAATAGACTTATGTTGATATGTGACACAATAATTGCCGCCAAACCACTTCCCTTTTAGAAAAGAAGGTACACACTTGAGAGTGGTAGTATAGCATAATATAATTCATGATGTGATCTGCAAACACCATAGCGGTGTGATACTTAAGTTACATTGTGGTACTTAAGTTACATAATGTGTGACACACACCGTTCATATTACAAACGTCTACATGAGCAAACCACATCACATTGTTTTCAACATGACCTAATCGAAGATCTCCAACAACGTGCAGTCATTCATGTTTAGAGCATTGGTTCTCTAGTTGCGTAGCTTCACGTACTTCTCCGTGATCATGAGCTCACTGTGAGGGTAGAAGAACATTCCCCCCCCCACATGACAACATTCGTTTGTGACTATTGACACCTGAGGTGGCAAACGGGATTAACCGCGAGCGTAAGGTTTTATCGTATCCACAGGGAACGTGAGTGATAGGAGTCTAGAACTATTGATATGATATGAAGAGATGAATCTAAAATGGTTTTCTAGATCAATTGTATGATATACCAAAGAGATTTGTTTACTATGAGTGTGCAAAGTCCTAAACTCACCTAGGCTAGGGTATGGCAGATTAGACATCGTATGCCTACAAGCTCTACGATTTAAGAACTAGGTCGAACGTGATGGAATCTAGAGGATTCTAGGGCTGTCACCTCCTAGAACCTACCACAACTATCCGTGAACTTAGTCGTATTCACGGGTAGCTATAGCTTAAGCACCACGCTTAAATCTATAAACTTACTACTCTAACTCGGATCCCAGAATTAGAGCACTCTAACCAAGCAGTGAAACAAGCAAACACCTGCTTAAAATATAACAATAATTAAATAAAGCAGGGGAATTGGATTACCATAAAGAAGTGCAAAGGTACACCATAGAAGAGATTGCCGACAAGTCTGGCTCCTCCTTGGACTCCTCTTCTCCCTTCAAAGAGGTGACACTCACACTCTCTAATGTGTAGCAATACTGCACATCCTACTTGAGACTATCTCTCTCTCTATGTATCTATTTTAATTGTATCTTCATGATCTGCCTACAAATGACCGAATGACCTGTATCTATAGTATGTAGTAACACATAGGGTACTTGTAGAGGCTCCTAGAGTCGGTTCACCAGAAGTGAGGTGGCTGGCACCCGGTGAATAGGGCGGTCGCCCAATGATCCACTGCCATTGCATCCGATGGCTCTCCAGCACGCTCCCAACGCGGTTTGAAGTCGGTTGCTATGTCAGTTTTCGGCTGGAAATCGGTTTTGGAGTCGGTGGAGCTCTTGTGGGGATGACAAGTGGGCTCTCGGATCCCTGTGAAGCAATTCTGAACCGTTGATGTCAAATCAACATGTCAAAGCATGTTTGTAGTGGTGTCCCATGGATCCGTGACGTGGCAGGGTTCATTTGGCGCCAAGTGGGGGCGGGTGCCCTGTCCAATAGGGTGGCCACCCTATGAGTTGGCTCCTACGTGGCTCAAGCCATGTGGGAGGCTCATAGGTGCCTTGTTTCTCTTCATTCTTGCATGTTTTGCACCTACAACCACAATTCTCCAAGTGCAACTGGAACCAAGTAAAATTCAAACATATTGTGTCTCTTTTCCATGGATTTTGTCACTTTTATCTTGTTATGTTGATGGTATTTTTAGGTGTTAGGAGCAATCAACAAGCTCCCCCACACTAAACACCTGTTCATCCCGAGCAACTTACTTAGTACAAAATCATGCCTTTCCTCTTAACTTTGAACAAATATAAACATTGTTCTATAACCTCACAATTATACTTGTGACTTTTCCGGTGTCTAAGATCATACCTTAGGTTGTTGAGAAGTGGAACATCTATGAACAAGTAAGTCATACCTTACATACCTTGGAGCTTTTTGGATTTTGAAGGAAACCATGATTCATTATCTCCTCATATGAGACTCTCAGTCACTCAAACGTGTATTAAATCATTTCGCTTTATGAGTTGTATGAGGGTGTTCACGTCTATCTATGGCTTTTTTGGAGCTCAAAGGAGGGTAGAGTGAAGAGCGTCTTTGATTTACTTATGTTGCTAAGTCAAACAAGGGATCCTAGGAGTGTTAAGTTTTGCTCTCTAACCAAGATATGATATGTTATGTGTGGAATATGACTTCTCTCCTTGTATTCTTTCCTCTTTCAATCATCAGGGGACCATGGCTATCCTTCTTTTCATTATTTTTTTCTTCAGAGCACTTGCTGTCTTTCTCACTTTTTATTTCTTTTTTTAAAGTAGCCATGCTCCTAAGAATGAAGATTCATGGAATTTTTCTACCAAGACAAGCGGTAAAAATTATGAGGTGGAAGGATACTTCTTATGTAGAAGTTCCTCCGGGGTGCATGAAATGGAATCTTAGTTTTTGAGGCATTACAAAACTCTCTAATTAGATCACCGAGTTTCACAAAACTCAAAGCATAATCAAAGATCTATATGAAATTGGTTTTCACTATTCTAACCTTTTGGCTTTGGTAGGTATTTTAACACTTATGAGGAGCCATGAATTCATTCATGTTTTTCTTCTTGAAATAAAATATCTCCAAGGTAGATAAGGTGAATCACAAGTCATTACTATATCTCACTAATCAACAACTTTGGAAGACCATACTAAATAAGAGTAGATCACAAGTCATAAGTATTTGATAAGAACAAAGTTTATGCAAGTCATGTTTCGAAGATTGACATGGTGTTCAGAATAAATATTTAATTTTACTGTGACAAACTTGTTTTTATTACTAAAGATAATTTATGGATGAAATAAACTCAAAATAGTTGTAATAAATAGATATGGAGGGGTCATACCTGCGCTGTGGACGAAGTTGCGTTTATTTGACACCCGAGACCCGGGCGGCCGCCCTGTTGAAGGGGGCACCTTGCCCTGCTCCAGTGGCCTAGAGACCTCAGGTGGCGTCATTTGGTCATGTCATCGCGTCTTCACATCAATTTGGTAATATTTTTTTGGTCATTGTTCGGGAATTGTTGTGGTAGTGGTGTTTTCCCCCACACTTTCTCTTTCAGTTTTCCTGTTCTTTTTTTATTCATAGAAAATGTGAGATAACAAGGGCCCTACTGGTGGGAAAACACCGGTAGACCAACAAATACATAAAGCAAAGAATCATAGGTGTTTTTATTTATTTCTTCTAGTTAAACTTTTGGAAAACAAAAGGACTTTGTGAATTACAAAATTGAACTAACCTTAAATAGGAACAAAAATCAAACACTAACATCTATGATATTCTAATCTATGGTTGTGGGGCATCGAAAAGATCCATGTGCCCGGTTGCCTTATAAAGGCGTTTGAAATTGGAGGTGCACACTTTGCACAAGGTGGTGAACCTATCCTCCAGATTAAAGCGCCACCTCTCATATTCCGCCACTTTATCTTCTAAGGCTTTGTTCTCGGCCTTCAACTTGTTCACTCGAGCCATGATGTCCTATATGGTGGTGGCAGCTGTTGACGGTAGTTATTGCTCATTTTCACCGTCAACTAAACATGAATCATGGGCATAAAACAATCCACAACATAGTTATAGGGTTTGATTCTAACAAGTTTCACGAGTTTTGGTATTCCCACCTGCTTTGTAGGAGATGCAAGGAATTGCAAGGTTTCATCAATAAAAGTATCTCAAATGAGAAATTGGAGTTCACCATTGCGTAGAGCTCATCGAGATGATCAAAATGGACCTATGATTTGCTATTTTTGGAGTTCAAAGTAAAAATATATGAAATTCACAAGGAAGGTTCTAGAGGACATCAGAGACCACCACGCCAAAGAAGACCGTGAGAGGCCGCTAGTTTGGATCGGCCGATCCCACCACTAGATCAGCCGATACTCAGGGTCCCCGGATCATCGTCGGCTTCTCTAGAAGGTTCCCCACCTCCATGGAGAGTCCATCTAAGCCGTTGCTTAAGTCAGTTTGATCCAAGGGCTCACGATTCACGCTCTGGCCTATATAAGCAGCCCCAGACCCTCAGGTTTTGAATCATTATTCATTCTCTGAAACCCTAATTTATATTCTCTAGCTAGGGTTTGGATGGTGAGGTGTCCCATTGAAGGATAACCTCTCCCTAATGTAGTAGATTAGTTCTAGTTCAGAGTTAGGGAGAGCAGAGCCATGCTCTGGTTCTGGAGGATTCTTCTGAAGTCTGGTATGACTTGTATCTTATCTATGTAAGACTTATGATTTTATATATTTATCTTCTCTATTTACTTATATGCATTATCATGTGATTAGTTAGTATAGTTGTTATACTTTCGCACCTCGCTCGTCTTGAGTGCTTTAGTTGTAGTACGTGACTAGGGTAGTAATTGAAAGTGTAGGCTTGGCATCTAGACTATAGGTTACCTGAGATTGCGCCTAATCCTACGGTTAGTTGTGGTATCCCCAGGGATGACAGCTCTACCAGGCCATTGCAATCCACCACATTAGGGTTAGTGTTTGTAGAGCTTTTTAGCAGCCTTCTCCCGATTACCACTTCCCAGTCTATTCGAGAATCGAAAAGGTACTGTTGTTCCAAGGTACTATTGTGTGATTACCTCATCTAACCATCCTTCAGTTACCATAGAACCTAAGTAGTAGAGAAGTATTTAGGAACCTTGAACTCTCCCGTTGTCCTCTCAACTTAGCTAGACTACTCATTTATCTTACAAGGGATTACTATGCATGACCCCTATCATTTATCACTTACCCCCACTATAGTCTAGTCGGTGTATTAAGTTAGTAGATACATGAAAGCTATCAGATTCTTTAACCATTGCTTCCCTATGGTAAAATATAAATAATGATACTCTGGAATACTCCCGGGTAAAAGCTAAAATGGTGTTTTGTGCGCTTGCGGAGTCTTTCATATTCTATTTGCACTTAATAAATACCGACAGCAGCATCCTCTCCGCTGTGCTCAATCTCTATCTAGTAGAGTAGTAGTAGGTGAAGTAGACTAGGATTAGTAGGGGAGGAAAGTAGTAGTAGGTGTAGTAGTAGGATTATAGTAGTAGTAGGTGTAGTAGAGTTGGATCGGTAGTAGAGTAGTAAGAATAGTAGTAGGTGTAGTAGTACGAGTAGTAGCATGTAGGAATAGTAGTAGTGTAGTAGTACGAGTACTAGTAGAGATAGTAGTAAGTGTAGTAGTATGAGTAGTACTATAGTAGTAGTAGGAGTAAGTAGCGTAGTAGTACAAGGAGTGGTACGAGTAGTATTAAGCGTAGTAGTATGAGTAGTAGTAAGCGTAGTAGTACGAGTAGTATTAGTAAGTGTAGTAGTAGGAGTAGTATGTAGTAGAGTAGTAGCAGTAGTATAGTAGCTGAGTAGCAGTATAGTAGCACGAGTAGTAGTAAGCCTTACAAAAAAGTTCTCGTTAATCAATACGTGAGTACATTGTTACATAAATGTGTGGCATACATATCACTTTGGTGGGTGAGATCCTATGACAGACTTCTTCTAACCATCGGGTCGAAACCAAGGCTTCATCTTGGTCCTACTCACATGGTTCTCAATGATCTTGATCTTGCTTGGAAGATCAGTAAAGAGAGAGAACTCTGAGTAATCGTTGTATTCTTTGGGACTCTGGACTCCATTGGCTCCCATGATCCTCTGCTATCCTAACCTAACGACATGCTTGTTGGACTCTTTGGGCATTGGGTAGTAGGCTACCTGCATTCCGCTTTCTCTTCTTCCTTGGCTTCTTCGGCCCATCTTGCTCCTCTTTCTTCTTCTTCTTCTTCTTCTTCTTCTTCCCAAACTCGATGTTTATGCCCTTCACCATGTCAAACACATTTTGCCTATACCCCGTCCTCTGTAGCTTGTCAGTATCAAGCTCATCATTCTTGTCGAAGTATAGATTCATCGAAGCATTCCTGTACCTGTGCTTCTTAGGGAGCAATTGCCTATGCCTCATGTACACCAGCTTCTTGGATCCGCTAAGGTAAGTGTAGCAGATACCATCAATGCAAACTACGCAACTGTTCGATAGTGAAAAAAGACCAGGGTAATCAGTGATGGTGACAAAGATGATGGCTTTTAGAGTGAACTCCTCCTTTACGAACGTATCCATCATCTCGACCCCTACCTCCCATAGTGTCTGCATGTCCTCCATCAACGGCTCCACGAACACATCTATATCATTGCCTGGCTGCTTTGGTCCTAAAATAAGCATGGTGAGTAGAAGATACCTGCACTTCAGACATTGGTGTGGAGGTAGGTTGTAGATGGTTAGGGTTACCGGCCAGGTGCTGTGCGTGCTGCTGAGGTCACCGAAGGGATTCGGTACTCTACGGGAACCTGACATTTCTAGGCTCATCCCCAAAATCTGAGAACTTGGCCTCAAAACACGTCCACTACTTGCCATCAGAGGGATGTCGCAGCTGTCCATTATCCTTCAAACGTTTAGCTGATGTAGGCCAGGACATAAGCTTGGCATTCTCTGGGTTCCAAAATAGTGCACGCAGTCGATCGATGACGGGCAGGTACCACACCGACAGGGCAAGACTTTTCCTCATTGTGTAATAACGCTCTTCTTCATCGTCCTCAAAAGGCGACTGCTTCTTTGCCATCTTCTTCTTATTTGGCCCTCTCGTGGGTCCCTCCCCTTAACCCGCGTAATAACCGGCATTTTTCTTGTACCGACTTGCACCGTAGTGCGGACAGCTCTCCAACTTTGCAAAGTTACCCCAATATAGAATATAATGGTTAGGACATGCATGAAACTTTTTAAGCTTCATCACCATTGTTCGAATCAGATTTTTTCATCCAATAGGTATTGGCAATCACATTGTTACCCTCTGGGTAACTGTCACCAACGACACATAGCAGGTCGTCGAAGCAAGTGTCAGTGATCCCATGGCGAGCCTTCAGCATTAGCAACTAGAGATTGAAACAGAGCGCTGTCCAATGCTTTGAACATTTGTCTCCGTCCTTGTAGAGGGGATCAATTGCCTCCTGCTTCATCGCTCTGAAATTATCAAACCACTTCGGATCCCCAAACATAATATTAATGCGTTCAAGATGGTTAGCAACCTTTTCAAGAAGCTCTGCATCCTCGGGCAGCAATGTATCAGCAGGGTCACCTTCCCCACCATAGTCGTCGTCTCCCATGTCTTGGAGTAGATCACTCATCGTGATGTACTCACGTCTCACATTGTCATCATCGCACAGGCTGATGATGTCCCTGCTGAGGGTTGCTATCCTCCATCATTCACCGCCGCCATCGATGCCATCGATGAGGAGGTTCCTCCAGGTGCCTCAGCGACACTCAGACCCTTCTCACTGTGATACTTCCACATTGTGTACTTTGAGTCCTTGATGAATCCATACCGTAACAAGTGAGATTGCACAATGTTATCTTCCTAGGCAAGCTAATTCTTGCAGTCGTTGCACGTACAAATCATGCGATCTCGATCCAGACACAGACGATGCTTCTATGCCAAGGGAAGAAACTTCTTCCTAACATTTTCCAGGAAAGACAGATCTAGTCTCAATATCTTGTACATCCAATCCTCCCTGTCCATTATTGTGACCTTGCAAATGCAGCGAAAAGTCATATTATTCAAGCGGTATAATAAAAAATGGATCGGAGTAGCTCTAGATCTGTTATTCTCTCTCCTCTATTTAGATCTAGATCTAAACCTATTGAAAAAGCACCTAAATCATGAAACCGAGAGGAAAAGGAGATTTGAAGAGTAAGAATCAACCTCTTACGGTGCCACTCTTCACCAAATCCAAGTCTAGATTTGTTATTCTCTCCTCTATTTAGATCTATAACTAAATCTGTTGAAAAAGCACCTAAATCATGAAAAAGAGAGGAAAAGGAGATTTGGTGAGTAAGAATCAACCTCTTGCGGTGCCACCCTTCACCAAATCCAATGGGCAAAACCTCTCCCCCCCTAAAATGGACAATTTTAGTGTTTTGAGCTCAAAACCCTAAAAAATGGAGGAGGAGCCGCGGGAGGAAGAAGGGTGATGGCTACTGTTTTATAGTCCAGAGTTAACCGAGGCAGTCAACTTAGGTCAACAACCACGATTAATGGTCCTATTAATTGAGGCGGTTGGGGCCTCGGTTAATAGGTTTACCGAGGAGGTTGTTATTACTCAAACGCCTCGGAAAATCTATTAACCGAGGTAGTTGGGGACAGGCAGCCTAGCCTTTAGCCGGCCTCTCTTAACCGAGGCGGTTTGCTGGGCTGCTCGCCTCGGTTAAGTTTTCTCAAATGCCCCTCAAAAGATTGTGTAGTAGTGCTAAAAAAGTAGCGTGCCCATGCAAAAATAAAATTTGTAAAGAATAGAGCAAACAATCAGATCCATTAAGATTTACGTCTTATATATTGTATAACTAAATATTTTGTCACATAACGAATTAGCGATGGTTTATATAGGGATGCCTGCCTAGGGATCTGTATTTGCTATGCTGTTATAACTGGCTATGATGACTATTTGAAACTTTTAATGTGATCAGATTTAATACTAATACGGCAAAACCATTTGATCTTTTCAAATACTTTTACAAGTGGTTTATGTTATTAACTACCTCCGAAATAACTAATAGAGGCATGCGTATTACATAAACCACGCTTGTAGAAAATATTTACATTTGCGGCTAGTTAAAGGGCTAGCTGCATTTTGTAATTCAATGGAGTACCATTAAGCCTGTTAGAGTACGCAGCGGACACGACCTAGCTCACTATACCCACGAGCTAGCGCCCCTTGGGCCCAGGTCCACCGGAGCCCACAATATATCCAGGCTTTGGGCCTAACTCAACCCAAAAGACTAGCCTGATAGGTGAGGACTGCCCCCACCTTATATGTTGTGCTCCCCCACCATCAATTACCGATGTGGGACTAAACCTAACAATCTCCCCCGTCACACATCGGACCCAACTCTTTACATCGCACAATCCCGTGTGATCTCCCGAAGATATTTTTCAGGTCCCGAGTCCAACGCTCCATGTCACACACAACCCGTGTAAACCTCCGAAACGTTAAAGGGCTCCCCCGTCACCATGTGACCCCTAAGATTTTAAAGGTTTTTTTGACCATGGGCTCTGATACCACTTGAGCCATAGAATCACCAAGAATCCACCTCTGATCGCAGTCAAGTAATCTTCAAAAAAACTTCTCCAAAATTGATAGACCCCACCATAGCCTTTGCCATCAGCGTTGCTAAGCCAGCAACGATCACTTCGATCAAAATCGAACTCCCATCAATCTGATCGCAAGTTGAAGCCGTCATCTTCCTCCATGACGTCTTCTAGCCGCACCGTCGAACCTGGCCGTTACGTCTGACCGACCCCTATCGAACAACAGCCACCAACCGCCATCAACCCGATCTGCACGTCTGGACCAATCCCTGTTGATTGCAGCTCATTGGACGGTTCGAGCTACCCACTCGAAATTTCCAACTCCACCGATTGAGTTGTCGATCACCGCCATACTCCACATTGCGCCATGTCCCTCTCCGGACACTCCTATGTAGCCTTATGCTGTATGAAACATATCCATCGAACCTCACATGATCTTCTTCTATTAACCATAGCTCTGATATCACTTGTTAGAGTGCAGGTTAATTCTATATCTGTTTAGATCTGGAATTAACCGTGCACTCTAACAAAGCCAACCACGAGAGTAAAATAGATTTGTGCTGAGAGTTCTCAAGCTGAAACTAGAGAAACATCATTGATGTTTTGTAGGGAAAAGTAGGTAGATGTGGCCGGGCTAGTCGCCTCTATAGATGCAGTATTCATGGCCCCCTAAACTGTTGTGTGCGCCGCTCCTAAGTACACGGTAGTTCGCACATTCACTTTTGTTCAATAATGCACACAGATGTCCTCCGACCACCAGTCGACTGAGATGGAAACCTTGTCACTGCTGGAGGTTCTGGCTGACCTCAAACACAAGTGTTTCTGGTCCAAGGGTGGGTTAACCAAAGATGGGTGGCGCCATCTGTACAAAGATTTTGAGGCCAAAAATGGAGCTCCTCTCCCCAGAAAGGTTATCCAGAACAAGTACAACGGGCTGAAAAACAAGTACAGGGACTTCCGTAAACTCGTTAACCATACAGGCCTTGGTCGGTCGATCACTGGTTCCATCACTGCTGATCCTGAATTTTGGGAGACTTCTGACCTGGTAATGTTCTTACAGCTCCCTTCCATCACTTCCTTCACATACGCAATACTGAACTAATTGGGCAATTTGTTGGATTTCCTTGAATACTGCAATTTCAGACTGGTGCTACTGGCCGCAGAGGGCGTGGTGAGCCTCCAAAGTACCTTGCACAGCTAAATGACCTGTTTGGCGACTCCCAAGAAGAGACTGGAAATCTGTTGTACGCTGGTGGAGTCCGTCCACACTCACCTAGCGATGGCAGTGAGCAAACCCCTCCACCAACAATTGCCTCTGATAATACCTGGGTAGGGTGCTCTGCTGCTGTCTGCCTAGGTAAGCGTCCCATGATGGACCGGGTCGATGAAAGCCTAGCGAAGAAGAGGAGCTCCGGGTTGGCTGCATCCTTTGAGGCACTGTCTGACAGCATCAGGTCCAAGCTAGAAGAGGATGACCCCGTCAAGGCTGAACAAGCACAGGTGAAGCTCTGCATGCAGATGGTGAAGGCTGATGGAATCCCCGAAGGGACTGAGCTATACAACAAAGCCATCTACCTATTCAAGAATTCTTGCAACCGGGCCGGCTTCATGGGCATGGAAACCGCAGCTGGCCGGCGCTCCTTCTTGGAATGAACTCCCATGAATTGATGGACCGCAGTTGTTCAAAAAATGTTTGAGTTTGCGTGTGCTACATTAGTGTTTGCGGTTGCTTTTTCGTTCAAATTTGTTTGGCTGTAATGTTGAGTTATTTTTTTTGTACTCCGGTGGACATAAGTTTTCAGTAATAATCCCTGTGTAATAATTTCCTCAGTTTGTGCACCCATTTGTGCCAGTTTTTCGTATGTATATATGTGTAGTTACAATGTGCAGGAACTCATCTTTCTCGCCTGTCTATCGCAGGTGCGGAGCCGCGGTGACCATGGGCGACCAGTCTGGGAGAACCACACGGGCAGCTGCACAGCGACGTCGCAAACTGCTTCAAGCAGCGGCCAGGATGGCGGGCCTGGGTGGTCATATAGCTAGATTTGAGCATGAAAATGAACCAGGTATTCCTCGAGCGTTGCAGTTAGAACATTTGGGTGGCAGACAGTGGCTGGAAATAATTTTGAATAATCGAAATGAGTGCTATAAGAACTTGCGAATGGAGCCAGCTGATTTCTATGTGTTGCATGACTCACTAGTCAGGTGCCATGGGCTGCAGGGCACAACCCAGTGTAGGTCACTAGAGGCATTGGGACTGTATGTGTGGGCCTGTGCACATGGAGAGTCGTGTAGGGACATGGAAGGCCAGTTCCATCGGTCTCTAGACACAGTGCACCGCAAGTTCCATCATGTCATGTTTCAGTTTGCCCAAGTAGTTCTTAGGCCTAGAAGTGCAAGTGCCAGGGCATGCCACCCACCGCTGACACCTTATGCACCATGGTTTGATGGCTGCATAGGTGCGTTAGACGGAACGTATGTGAAAATAATTGTTCCGAGAGAAGAGCGTGAATGTTGGATAAATAGGAAGGAATTTACCAGCCAGAATGTGCTGGCTGTGTGTGACCTGAACGAGTGGTTCATATTTGTCGGTGCTGGACGGGCAGGGGCCTGTCATGACAGTGCTGTTTTGAAGTATTGCCAAGAGAAGGGGCCATTCCCCTTCCCACCGCAAGGTTATTAGTTGCTGCCTGTTAACGCTTCTTTTGTTGATTGTCAGTGCAGCCTGTTAACTACATTTGTGATGAATCTGTTTGATGATCACAGGAATGTACTACCTGGGGGATGCGGGATACGCACTAAAGAAGGATGTGTTGACGCCGTACCAGCGGACACGGTACCATGTGAAGGAGTGGGCGCAACGCCGGCTTGAGGGCATGCACGAGTTATTCAACTATCACCATGTGAAGATTAGGAATGCCATCGAACGTTGTTTCGTACAAGCGAAAAGGAAATGGCCCATACTAAAGGAGGTGCCAGAGTATGATCATGATACACAGTCGAAGATTATTATTGGTTGTTTTGCCTTGCACAACTTCGTGAAGGATATGAAGGACTATGCAAATGGCCAAGCCAACTACGCGGCGAATAGGGCACCATTGGACTTGCAGTGGTTGTATTTCAATGGTGCAAGCACAGATGGTGACATGAAAAGGGTTAGGCAGGACATCGCCGATGCCGTGTGCAGAACTTTTGGTCCAAGGTATGATGTGCAAACTAAGTGCAAATGTAGATGTTATGTCGAATTGATGAGGTCAATGAAAATCTGATGGAAGTGTGCACATGTTGCAGGCCACGACGTGCCCCTCAAGTCGACATGGAAGCGACGATGGATGGAAGCGTTGATGACATGGAAACTGAAGCCGTGGCCACACCTTCTGGGCTAAGGTGTCATGTGCAAACTTAGTAGAATTTTAGCTGCAAGTTGGAATTTAAGAGGTGAATGACCATGTGATAAGTGTGCTTATGTTGCAGGGCACCGAGTGCTGGTGAAGACGACATGGAAGGCACCCTGTATGCAGGTGGTGATGACATGGATGGTGAAGGCGGAGCTGATGTTGATTGGTTTGGCGATGAAGATTTATTAGCATATTGGAGCATGCAACGAGCAGAGTATGAAGGCGCTGAAGGTTGAGTTGTGGAAGGGTTGGATGCACAGGAGCAGATTCGTGGAGGCTTTTGTTTGGTTTCTCCAAAAAACCATCTTCTCAACTGATTGTTGTGGTGGGGGGGGGGGGGGTGGGGCTGCTAGTTATGTGCATTCAGATCAGATTTGGGAACTGGTTGTAGTGAAGGGATTTGTAAGGACTGTGCTTTGAAATTGTTAGGATGCGTAAGGATTGTGCTTTGAATTTGTAGCTTGGTTGTGCAGGATTCGAATCCTGCGATTTGCCGCAATTAGGCTGGTTTGTAAGGGATTCCTAGCAACAGTGATGGCGGGAATGCAAGCACTTCAAATTTGAATTTGTAAGTGATGTTGATAGTAATTAACTGGAAACTGTCTGTGATTGTTTACTAGTGTATGAAAGTCATAATACTTATGGCATGCATGGAACAACTGGAATACATGCAATGGAAAGTGCAGATCAAATTTTAGATGTGGGTTTGCCATGGTTATCCATGGGGAAGAGAAAATGTATTATCCATCCTGGAAAGTCACCCATGCATGATTATTCATGTCGCTCAACTTAATGTTGATTATTACTGTTTCGTGAGTCTTGTCGCACAACTGGTACATATAAAGTATGCCAACTTAGTCAGCTGCTAGTCACTCGACTCCATTTGTTTTTGATGATATAGCCGGTTGCTGCAGACCACGGAAGAAATGGGCATCACTATGGGTAGCCTTTGTCACGATAGATATGCTAGTCTTCTAGGGAATATCCGTGTTTTTATTCACTATGGCCCCCGTTTAGAAGAAAAAAAAATCTATAATTTGGACACTGCAGCAGGAGAGAATCTTTTACAATAAATGTTCAATTATATTCTAAGTAGAATATTCATTCATATTTAATACTCCATGCATGTATCCAAATATTGATGTGCCCTTTTTGTTTGGAATTTGGAAGGGATCTAAACAGGGTCTATATTCGAGGGAAATCTCCGTGTTTTTCTTAACTATCTTGGCAACAGATCAAGTGCAAACCATAATTTTCGTGAAAACCCGTAAAACCATGATAAAAAAGTTGTCCAAATTTACCAAAAAATCATACACATAGACGATATGATGATACACAACTTTATAAAATATCATGTCCAAACTCGATTTCGTTTGTGAGATATAAAAATAACAAATTTTACGCCAGAAAGCTATCCAGATGATTTGTTAGAAATTTGTTATTTTTATATCTCACAAAAGTAGTCGAGTTTTGACAAGATATTTTACAAGGTTGTGTATCATTATATCATCTACATGTATAATTTTTTTAGTGAATTTAGATAACTTTTTTGTCATGGTTTACACAGGTTTTCACGAAAGATGTGGCTTTCACCTGATCCGTTGCCAACTATGTTAGCTACTGGATGACACCTGACTAGCTAGCTTTAGGTGTTGCTCTTCCGGAATTAGGTGGCATCTCTGACGGACTGGCAGATGGCGTCTTAAACTAGACTAAGGCAATGTACATAGTATGATGTTAATTATAATTTGTATTTAGTCCCTGGAGAAGAGTCACGGAAAACCTTATTCTATGTGTTTATTATACTATAAGTTTATACATTTGGCACACGAGTAAAAAAAAAAACATACCGTTCGAGTCGATCGCTGAATCGCTACAGATAACTGCGATGAGGTATGCCATGACAAATTCTTGTTTCAATTCAATTTAGTAGGTGTGCAATAAAAAGTTATTGCCAGTGATATAATATAATATACACGATACCAGCGACAATATAATTGTTAGACTAATTAGCTACTAGAAGGGCTAAAAGTTGGGCCGTATGAAATATATATGATACTGATCACCAACTAGACTAGTCTAGTTTGTAGACTCTCTTTTCATTGATCACCCATCAATATTTGCATATATACTTGTCTGCGTTGATTCCACGCAACCGCTATATGTCAACAAATAAAACTTGTATATGACATATATGTCGTCGGCCAGGTCACAGCTCCGTTTGTTCCTCTCATGATAGCGGGTTGCTTAGACTAATTAGCTACTAGAAGGGCTAAAAATTTGGCCGTATATATGATCCAACAGTATAACATATATGATACTTATCACCTGCTAGACTAGTCTAGTTTGTAGACTACCTTTTCATAATTTCATTGACCACCCATCAACATTTGCGTATATAAGTGCAGGTGCTAGGTATATCAACGTGCCATATTATATGACGTACACCAAAGGCGTCGGCCGAGTCACGCGACTCTGTCGTTTCTGGTGATAGCCAGTTGCTGCAAACGACACTTGTAAGACGGAATCACATTAATTGTTTATATATATCTAAATGTTGCAGTCACTTGATGACACTAGTTGGTGACATTTTCTATGACTATCGCGCTGCGGAAGGTGGCATCTTTGATGTACGACTAGCAGATAGCATCTAACTAAACTAGCTAGTATTTATTCCTATAATATTTTTGGAGTAGGACGTTTGTCCATGGAATATTCCGCGTGCTCTCATCATACACACCAGAAATAATATTGTATCGTTAGTCCTCGTTTGATCACTAGAGACAACCGTGCCATGACCATATATTTGGGACACCAAAAATAATATATATTGATGATAACAAGGTGGTATGCTGTTTGACAAGACGAAGTTTGAATATGATGTAGACTGACGAGAGGTTTCACACCTTTGGATTATTCACCAGCAGTTCGATCTAGCAAGCAAGATGGTCTTCACAACTGGCTGAAAATCAAAATAAATGACAACCCACTCTGCCCCCCCCCCCCCCCCCCCCACCACCACCACCACCATACACACACATTCACACACAAACAAGCAGTCAAACGGACATAGACTATTTGGGACAGCTCTCCACCAAGCCAAATAGTGGGTCTGCATCTATGATTCACGTAGATCCACCATAAAGCAGCTCCACTAGTGGATCTATCGGTGCGAGAGGTGTTTGAGACAGTCCCATCTACATCTCTATTGGATTTCCAACTGGGCCCTACCGGGCTCGTGCAGTCTCATTGGGTTCACTGGAGGCCAGCCTGGTGAACAGGCTAGCGGCGCGGCCTAGGGAGCTCGTGAGCCCCCATAGGTGGGGCTCTGCCGTCCATGGCGCGTAGCCAGAGGTCACGGGTGGGCGCAGCAGCTAGGCCTGATCGAGGTTGTGGTTGGCGCTTCGGCTAGCCATGGCGCACAGCCTGGGCAGCTCGTGGGCAGTGGCGGCAGGGTTGTCGGAGCTCGCAGATGTGTTGCGGCTAGGCTAGCGGAGGGTGCGTGGGCTGTGCTCCAGTGAGCGATACGGCCACAGGCAGGTCTTCGGTGAGTCACGTGAGGGGCTTTGGCAACTGGCGGGCGCCGGTTGCGGGAAGGGAACGAACACTCGCGACGGTGAAAACACCAAACAGAAGCGAACAAATTGTTATTTTTTTATAATCAGTGTCACGATGGATAAGTTTTTCCAACTCCACCTAAGGATCGATCTGTGAGCACCCCTTGATCAGCTCCACCTAAGGTTAAATCCACCTATTTGTTGGAGTAGATCCACTAGTGAAGTTGGTGGAGCTAGAGGATAAAATTTTTGTATCTGGATCTAAATTTTGTGATCTGAAATTGGTGGAGCTGTGTCAAATAGGCCTTGTTTATAAGTTTCACTATCAACCTTGATTGAAGGCAATTTTATTTCCAAATAATGGTCCACAGCCCGTCCCTTACCTAAACAAATTAAATTATTCGATTCGACAACAAGGACATTTTAGAAAACTACCCATAACCGCCCTTGAGAGTGCCGCTCGCGATGTAGACAAGTCTGAGGATATATACTCAACATCACTGTTGATGACTTTTACCAAAACCTATCGCTACTAAATAATTAATCATCACTGCCACCACATTCACCGCCAGCCGGTTTGTATTATGAACCGTTGGTGAAAATGGGGGCCATTATCATCGACAGCTAGTAACACAAACAGTAATAACCTAAAATTGCTACCAGTTTTTGTTACCATCTAGCGGTGATGGTCGACTATTTCACCACCAGCTTGTGCTACGAACCGGCCGTGAAAATCAATTTAACCAATTGTTTGACTTTTTTTTAGCAGCACAATAAAATTTATATTTTTTTCAAATAAAGAAGAACGAGACAAACTTTATATAAAAGTCGTAGAATTCAATTAGATTCCAACTTTGTAGATGATGACTTTATGATTTCAAATCATTTACGTTCCTGAAATTCTGTTTGAAGTTCTTAGTTTTTGAGATTCAATTTTTCAAATTGTACAACCTCAGATCGAAAACTACCGTAAGTAGATCTATAGCTTTGTAGTTGACAAAATTTTCATTAGAAATCATTTAATTATCTCAAATTTGTATATGAAGTTTTAAAACCCAAATTTCAAAATTTTCGAATGGCCTTGGATGAAAAATGATCAAAACTAAAGTTGTAGATTTTTTATGATGTGTTTTCATTTGAAATCATTTGAGGTCCCACAAGCATGGCTGAAGTTTTGATGATTTCAAATTCTAAGTTTTTCAAACGACCTCGGAGGGCAAAACAACCAAAAAGAAGTTGTAGATATATATCAATTTCAACAACAATCTTTTAGCTGATGAATTTATCATCTAGTCGTTCAGGGTCTTAAATTTTTATTTTAAAGTCTTGAAATATGAATACTTAGGGAATCTTTATGCTATATAGAAACAAGTGACTTAAGGCCCCACCGGCCATGCAGCACCTGCGTTTTTGTGCAAAATACCATGGAACTTAACACAGTGCAGCTAGCTGGTGGGGCCTTCATGGGATTTAAATAATTTTTAGCCATTTTAACCATATTATTGAATTTCTATAAATCATAACCACCGTCTGCTGCTAACACAAACCAACAGTGATAACGTCGATTATCAACAGGCGGTGATGATCATTCGTATCACGAACAACTTTCACCACCAAGGAGTCAAAACCGGCGGTACTGTGTTCGCTTGAGCTAGTTTCAACTTATTTTCAATCATAAAACAGTATTTTCGTCTCACAACAATAGAGCCGTAGAGTTCAGCCGCAGCAAAAATTAGACCCGCAGGTAGCATCAAGACTTGTCACTGCACGTTCCACAAACCGGCAATCGACCGGCAATGAATGTCGATTCTACAAGTAGCGGAGAGTACTTAAACTTGGTATGAACTAAATAGGTCCAGTTCTCTCCTCTCATTTATTTGTGATGATGCATGTCTGGACAGCCTATATTTAATTGTACATGGGCATGGCCTTGCATGCCGGTTTTCTTATCTGTATTAAGATTATTATTTGTCTAATGAGAATGGAAATAGGCACACTACACCACAACACCAAATCACCATCAATACTTGATTCCAAATGTCACATCATTTCGTGTTTGATCATTGGCCAAGGAGTCCAGATTCCCGCAGCTGTTGGCTAGACCATGTAGCTGATCAGGAGTCAAGTCAACAACGTTTGTTTATCAACGTTATAGATCGACTCCCCTTGATATATGTAACTGGATGGATGGGATTCCCGCAAGGAGCAGGCCATTCTTCTCTCTGCTGCTATCGCCTCAAGATAAAGTGCAACTGTTCCTCAGTTTGGAAGGTAAACCATGTGTGAAACTACATACAGATTTAAAATAGTTCGTCCTATGTCAAGATAATACTCTTCATCTTACACGCATTGAATTGTCGTAGTTCTAGTCTTTTAGTTACCCCCTTTTTCCTGCACAAATGCAGTTGTCGTACATATTCTTTGTGAATATATGTAAATTGAAGACTTGTCTTGTCCCAGGAAGAATCAACATAAGCGTGGTGCAAGATGTCCGATGACATGTATTTCAAACTGGACGAGCTTAACAACATAACGAACAGTTTTTCCGAGGACCACAAAGTTGGCAGTGGTGGGTTTGGAGATGTTTACAAGGTATGAATACACATTGTTTTTCCACTAGTTTCAGTGATACACAACTGAGGACTAGCATTTTGTGATCTATATCAACAAGTTATTCTTGTCAGGGGGTGCATAAAGGCAAAGTGATTGCCATCAAGAGGATTAACCAGTTGCAAGGACTTGATGATAAGCAATTTGATAATGAATTCCTAAACCTTATCAAGGTCAACCATCCAATTATTGTAAAGTTACTTGGCTACTGTCACTCATCAGACAGAAAATATGTCGAACATGGTGGGAGAAAATTTTTTGCATCAGTAATGGAAAGAATTCTCTGCTTTGAATATATGCATGGTGGAAGCCTTGAAAAACATATCAAAGGTATAATGAGTGTTTGGCATACTTAGCTTGGATAAGTGACTTGTTTCGTGGTACGTCTTTAGTTTCAATTTTCAATTTTCGCAGATGACTCTTGTGATCTTGATTGGGCCACATGTTACCAGATCATTAAAGGAACTTGTGAGGGTATAAATCACCTTCATACTGCTTACGAGCAACCTATTTTTCATATGGACTTAAAACCTGCTAATATTTTGCTGGACAACAATAAGCAGGCCAAAATTGCAGATCTTGGTTTATCAAAACTGGTCGAGAAAACGCAAACCTATAAAACACAGGCTATCCAAGGAACCCAGTAAGTTAATGCCACATGATTCTTGTAGGACCATAAAACATTGTTTTAATCAACATATTTTGTAGTTTCTCAACTCATAGTTCAATTTGTATTGTACCAACTGTATTAACACGGATTGAAAATATGATGCAGGGGCTTCATGCCACCAGAATTTGTCGACGGTGGCTACGTATCACCAACGTTTGATGTATTTAGTCTTGGAGTTATAATAATAAAACTAATGGATGGAGATATGGGTCGCACCCACTTTCATGATATGGGTCCTGAACAGTTCGTCGAGCATGTACGTCACAAAAAATACGAGCAACTATATTTTATCGTAATTTCATATAACATATATAACTTCGATTTGAGCTTTCCTAACTTTATGGGACAACTAACAGGTTTGTGAAAATTGGAGGAACAAACTGCAAGAAAAGCCAGTGCATCTATCACACAAAATAGAGACACTACAAGTGAAGACATGCATTGAAATGGCCATAAGATGTGTGGCAGCCAACAGGAAGGAAAGGCCTTCAATAAAAGATGTTATTTATGAACTCGAAAAATTAGAAGCAGAAATTAAGAAAATATCACTGCCATCTGAGGAGTCACAAGTTTTAACTGTCCAGGTACAGTCGTTCAGGGAAAAAAATATGGCCTTCGATAACTAAAATCACAAGTAAAATCAAACATTCTGGGTTCATAGGGCCTTATAGATCCCTGGAGCGAAGTAACTAGGATTTGCATTGCAAGTAGTGTTCCATGAAATATAAAGTTTCTATGATCCAAGTTATGCCATATATTAATTGGATAGTATCTGAATTATTCAATAAAACAAGGAAGGATATAATTAAACTATGGTATCTAGACTATCTACTTCCACAATTATGTTATGCTTAATATTAGCATGTCTAGGACATGCATCCACATTAATCCCATCATGATTGCAGAGAAGCTGTGACTCCAACATTCTTGCGGTAGATCCAACCTTAGAGTTGCGCTTCATATTCGAGCCAAGGAAGGACATATCATGCTGCCTGCAGCTAACCAACATAACTGATCAATTTATTGCATTTAATATAAAGACCGATAAAACCAAGTACAAGACGCAGCCAAGTAAAGGAGTGATGCCACCATGCTCCAAGGGTTATATCAATGTGACATTGCTAGCACAGGATGAGGTGCTGCTGACTATGAAGTGTAATGATATGTTCCTTGTGCAAAGTGTTAATGTAGAAAAAAGACCTGATGTCCAATGAGATAACTGAAGACTTCTTCCAAGAAGCCATGAAGGAAAAGGTGTTGGATGTGGTGAAGTTGCCGATTGTTTACATTGGCTTGGACCAGTTTTCAAGCAACTAGTTACCAAAATGGAGCAGGAGGTCCTTCAACATCTAAGGTAAAGAAGTACTGGACATTTCTTGATATGCAGTTGCTGAAGATTGATTACCAATTGTCTAGGCATATTCAAGTTGTACATGTCTAAAATATATGTGTACATAAATAAAATGTCATGGCCACAGAAATAGCAATATCCAAGGAAATGTTTCTAGGACGTTACGATACCAACAGAATGTTAAGATGTTTATTAACTTGTTATGGAATGAAGAAACTAGAGGAGCACAGCCTAATTACAAGGAGAGAACTAGAAATTTATTGCTCTATTGAAAGCATATTTAATAAATTATCAGCTGGAGGCAAACCCTCTGTTCCATAAAAAGAGCATAAATCCTTCCTCCTTTTACAAGGAACGTAGTGATTGTCCATATGTATTTTAAATTGCACTATAGATTCTAGAAAACGAGTTTTTGCTTTCTTCGTTCAAATGACTTTTTGCTTCAACCAGCAAACAACTCGATAGTCCAGTTGCAACCAATTTCTACATCCCTCTTTCTAAACACTTTTGCCTTCATGCAGAATTTGATGCCAGATCCAAGTAGGCCCATGCGTCAGCTTAAAATGCAAGGGGAAATTAGAAGCCAAATTGGATCTTCGATGCACGTCGATGGCTACCAATGTCCTATTGTTCTGTGCCGTGAAAATAGATTAATTTATTTTTGTCTTCATCACTTGTCCTCATTTTTTGCTCAATAAGGCTTTCATTTGCTGCGGTTGCTCATATTTATGTGAGGTGGTTTAATATTTTCTAGCTGTATTCTAATGAAATTGGTGTATTTTTATTGGGATATTCTACAGTCCTTTCAAACTACTTGTACCACCCCTTGTCTCAAATGAAACTGTCCACATCACATAACCTGGTACTCAATGTCATGGGTAGAACAGTCATCCACTTATCAGTGCACAATGGATCTGTTTATGCACAGCCATAGCCATCACCCCTGGGTCCTTGCTTTAGCTATGCTATATGCTCTCAGCATCCCACGGGCCTTACATTGTCATGATGTAGCACTTCCTTTACTATAAGAACATACTTTTCTGGAGATATTAGATGACGGCATCACAACATTGCTCCGCCAACTTCTGATGGAGTGCGAGCTAGATCCAGCCTAGCTCGCTATGCCCACAAGATAGCTGGTGCTTGCTCCCTCAGGACTACTTGCACCAAAGCCATAACAAATCAAGGCCTCGAGCCTAGCTCAACCAAAAATACTAGCACATTACATTCATCACATTCGCAACTGAAAATAAAGTGTAGTTTAATGAAATTGTATTTTTTTTTAGATTCTGTACCACAAGTTACATCCCTGTTTATTATTGCAACCGGTAATGTACATCTATCTTAAACTACAGATTGTTATGACCAGTATTGTGTATAAGAGAAGGGAAAGAAAGGAGAAGAACAGGTCAGCGGTAGAAGAAGTGCGTCCATGATCCCTCCCTCGTGACAGGAGGTGCGGCATAGGGAGTTCAGTTTTGTGCATGCGTTCATATCCAACTTGTATTAGAGTCCAGACATTAGGCAGTTAGAGGGTAAGCAGGGCAACAGAGTTGTTGTCCCCTGCGCTTAGGCAATGCTACTTTGTTTCGGTTCCTTGCAGTTTCCTGCCGACGGTACCCGCACGACGATTGTCGTGGAAGCGCCGGCAGGCCACCACCACTCACTCTTATACTCTTAGATCCCTGGCCTCTACCACAGATACATTAAAGTAATGTTTATTCCAACATCTGAATATAACAACCATACAAATTCGAGTGCAAGCCAAACCAAATGAATCATGGTATGATATTACAGGACCTACCTTGATCATTTGTCGGAGGCCTCCTGACACAAGGAACACATCAATATTATTAGATTTTAGTTTCTTAACCAAATCAGCCATTCCAGGAGAAATCCTGCAAATCAAAGGCAGTTCTATTGATAATCTTGTCAAGCCAAAAAAATTGAATAAGTAGAAACACAATAGTTAATTCTATTACAGTGCATGGAAAACAGTATTGAGTGAGTTCTCTCTTGGTTCATACTGTATTTAGAGAAATCTTTGGGCACTAGTACAAAAGGCGTAAGGCAAACTAGGCAAAACGATAACGCATAGTGCTTGGCTGTAGAAATTTAAATATTAATTGCACTCTTTTTTTGTCTTGCCTTGAAAAGAAAAACTCAGTCAATTATTATAACTAATTACTTTTTCTTCTGCTAAGAGTTAAATATAAGGGTGGAAACAGCATAGGGATGAACAATTATAGCACAGACCCATTATTTTGATAAGTAAGTAGCAGAGGTGCATAATCCAAAGAGGAAAAAAAAAAGGAAGGCTAAGCAATAGATGAGAGCGAGTTTACCTTGGTGGCCTATTCTCTAGGCACTCCTAGTCGTCCACCTGGGATAGAGATGGCTTGATTAAAGACAGCCTGGCTGCCAGTGCCTCCACAAACGGGACAGTCCCTGTCATGGGCCTGAGAACATTAAGCCAAGGCTAGTTCTTCCCACAAAATGAAAAGTCCAGATGAATCAATCTACGCAATGGAGAATTTTACTTTGCTGTCCACTCAGCAACAGCCATCCCTGCCCCGCAGAAATCAGCAAGCTCGTCAATGCCCTCATCGAGGATGATGGTGCTATCGACAACGAAGCACACCGCATCAGCATTCCACAATGTAGCCCCTGCAAACATGCAGGCAAACAATAAGCAAGTTACTCCCAACTCACTCACAGTCCAGTTAAGGACTCTGGCATGGACACTGGTCAGCCGCATGGTAGACTATCCTAAACCTCATTTGGGAGAATTCCAATCCAAAAAAGAGAAAAAAAAATGAAGAACATTTGGAAGGCAGGGTATTGGCCAGAACTGCGGAGGACCCGTCCTTAGAGACCTCCATGGCTGCCGCCAGTAGTTTACGGCTCTTACAAAGTCTGGCACAAAGGAACAGTGGGCTTGTCAAACGAACTGCCACTTGCGAAGCCGGTGGTGCCCGGGTGGACGACGGCGGAGCGAGTGACGGCGAACTCCTCGGACCAGCGCGCAAGCTGATAAGGCCCGCCATACTATGCGCAACTGCAAATCAGACAAGGCGACCTGAGGTTGGAACTACAGCCGGACACGCTGGGTCCTGACTCCTGAGAGTGAAAGCTCTAACTGGCACAAAGCATCGAACACCTCACGCGCGTGCGCGGTAACCAAACGTCCAGACCCAAGGAGTGGAAGGCTGTGTTCGGTGAAGCTGAAGTGCTGTAGATAAGCGCTGAAGTGCTGTAGAAGTGCTGAAATCTTGTGAGAGAAAAATACTGCTGAAGTGCTGAAAAATAAGCGCTTATAAGCGCTTATACCCTCAACCGAACGCAGCCGAAATCTCCCCACTTGACATTGGAAAACATGGTCCGGAGCCGGACGGGGAAATTCCAGGACAAAGAACGGATCAGCAGCTCACCTGCGTCAGGAGATTTGAAGCCAAGGGAGGAACGCGCGGCGCTGCTGTTCCTCCTGCTCGTGGAAATCCTAGACCAACCGCTGCTTTTTTTCCTTTTTTTTTTTTGAAACTCAGACCAACTGCTGCTGCTGGTGGCAACTTGTGCCCACCCCACCCACCCACGGCGGGTCCCAGAGAACAGTCTCTCAACTCACCGAGTGGGCCCCAGAGAGCGGATGTGGGCCGAAGATACTCTCTTAGGAATTATCCGCATCATATCCATCATTATTAATCAGCCTGTTCTTTTGACTAACCATAAAAATTATTTTTCTCTTAAAACAAATTAGCATCAGTTAAAATCAACGTTTGTTTTCAGAAAAAAAAAAAACACGCCAAATTGTATGGATGCTCCTCTCATATCCGTGCCGACGCTGGGGCAGCGACAATGGTGGCGCGAGGGGGAAGGAGGCCGTGGCGGCGGGAGTCGCCGGTCAGCTGGGTGGACATCCATTGCAAATTGCAAAGGACAGCGCAGCGTCCCTGCCCAACAACCACAGAGCCTGTATGCCATTATAAAATATCCCAAAGATCTACATATCACTAAAAAAATGTTCTTTAGTATCATAGCGTGAAATTTTCTTCCTATGCGTGCCACTTCATTCATTTTTTTTCCGATAACAGCTGCTAACGACCAATGAAAAAGACGTTTTTGCCTTTGGTCGTAGAATGCATTAAAAAATTTCACTCTTTCCTCTGGCGCCACTGTAACAGCATGTGTTGTAAAAAAAACTTTACTTTTTCCTCTATACCACTACGACAACGTGTATAAAAAGTTCACAATAATAGCCACGTCGTAAACTTTAATAATTATAATAATAAATTTAAAATGCATCCAAAATAATCGCTAATTGTGACAACCAAAATAAGTCATTAAACTAAATACATTCAGACAGAAGCGAGGGCTAAGTTTAAACATGACGTGCATAGTCAGCTTGATTACAAAATCAAGTTTGCTTACAAAAGAGGGTCACATTTTAGCTTGATTACATAATCAAGTTTGCACACAAAAGACTGATTTGTGTCAAGCGTTAGTACGCGATAATTTTAATTCTGAAAGCTTAAATTAATTTTTTTGAGTATCAGCGTCTTTAAATAAAAAATAGAAAACTAGAAAGTTATAGATATCATTGAGCTCTACAATTTTGATATAAAAATCGTCTTCATCCGATGTTGTATGGAGAAGTTATGTTTTTTTTGAAAATTGAGTCATTGATAGGTAATTTTAGCTCCTGTCTACAGTCATGTCTGTTTGAAAGAAACGGCAATGTGATGGAAGTGGTATGTAGCAATGATATAGAGGAACTTTATTTTTTTTCAGTGGTAGATAGATCATTTTAATTTTTTATAATGGCACAGGTAAAAAGCTCAACCACACGCGGGGAACTGACTTTTCTTGCCTCACCGCGTTGACTCGACGCTGGCGGCCGTGATTGGGAAATCGGATTTTGCTCGGTTTGGGTTCTTCCGTGCTCCCTTCTCCTCTCCACGTCTCGGCGCCGGGCTCCTCCGGATCCCTTGCTCTGCCCTCTGCACGGCGCTGAGCAAGAAGGTGGTGGCTGTTTCCCTCGTGGCCACCTCGAAGAGGCTGCGGCTGAGGGGCTGCTGGTCAGCAGGCCAGGTAATTCCTTTTCGCCAGGAGGCTCCGCCTACACAAAGGCCTGGGTAATTCGTTTTCGGCATCATCGATTGCTATAGGCTGATTGAGGAAGTTTGTATTCAGACTTCTCAATTTTAGATTGCAGGAATCATCGAGACAGCTGTGGGGAAACAGTTAGCTGCTCTCTGTTGCCTGAAATTTCTGTCAGCTTTGATAAGCTCCTAGTTTGTCTCCAATCTGGCACACACCTGAAATTACTGGCAGCTTCATCCAAGTGCTAGTTAATTGGCAGCTTAATTTGTTGGTTCATATAACAGAACACGACATTCTGACTGTTCCACTGAATCTCTGTTCGACTATTTCCGATTGTGTAGTTTGTTTGTATGCCTCAGATATCTGAAAGTAATTGCAGCGCAGAGCAAGTTCACAGAGCAACAAGCAGTTACCCATTGGAAGTTCATTTGACTCTTTGCAATAACACCGCGAGAGATGGATGAGTTCATGGCGAGTGCAGCGACGGGGGTGATGAGCTCCCTTCTCGCCAAGCTCGGTAAGCTGCTCAGGGAGGACTACAAGATGCAGAGGAGCATGAGGCGCGATATCGCATTCCTCAAGGATGAGCTGAGCAGCATGAGCGCGCTGTTTGAGAGGCTAGCCGACTCGGAGGCGCTTGATCCACAGACGAAGGAGTGGAGGGACCAGGTGAGGGAGATGACCTACGACATCGAGGATTGTGTGGACGATTACATGCGCCAGCTGCAGAATGAGCCACAGAGGCACAGTGGAATCACTGGATTTTTCTTTGGGTATGTACAGAAAGTGAAGGATCTTGTTACCCGTCATGAGATTGCCGAGCAGGTTCAGGAGCTTAAGGCTCGAATTGTTGAGGCTGGCCATAGGAGGAAGAGGTACAAGATTGATGACACAGTTAATTTTGATGGCACCAATGTCATCCCTGTGGACCGTCGGTTGCCAGCTCTCTATGCAGAACTGGGTGGCCTTGTAGGTATCAATGTTCCCCGAGATGAGGTCATCAAGCTAGTTGATGATGGGGTGAAGGAGGTCAAGGTGGTGTCTATTGTGGGTTGTGGAGGATTAGGAAAGACTACAGTTGCTAATCAAGTTTACAGAAACATTGCTGAAGGATTTGATTGCCAAGCTTTTGTGTCCTTGACCCAAAATCCTGATATGGTGAACATATTTCGGTCCATACTGTCTCAAGTCAAGAAGGATGAGTGTGATAGCACCAGCTCATATGACAAGGAACTTCTCATTAGTGAATTGAGGGATTTCCTAAAGGACAAGAGGTATCTTAAATTTATCTAGACTAACCTGGAATACTGTTTAACTTTGTTTGTCTAAGGAATTTTTCTTTATTTTTTTTTGTTAGTTAATGTTTTTATTATTTTTACGTGCATTGAACCATTGTTTCAAGTGATCACCTTTTAGAAATTACCCTTTGTTATAATGTCACAACCTGAACATTACCCCGCACAGCAAATTGTTTAGATTCTCCTGAAATCAATATCTATCTTAACAGAATTCAAAGACAGCAGATACTAGGAAATTAATTTCTACATAACATATTACATGAGGACTCTCAAAGTTAAATGTGAGATATGAGACTTTTTTCTTGCACTCCACAATATAGTATGCATATATCATTGAGATTTTTTTCTTGCACTTTCCAAAATACAGTGTGCATATATCAATCTACAGGTTTCAACTGAACCATAGCTCTATTTCATATTTAGGTATTTTATTGTAATTGACGACATATGGAGCACCCAAGCATGGAAGCCCTTTAAATTTGCTTTCGCTAAGAATACTTGTGGTAGTAGAATAATAGTGACAACAAGAATTGTTACTATTGCCAAATCTTGTTCATCCCCATTCCATGATCTCGTATTCGAATTAAGGATGCTAAGTGAAGATGACTCCAAAATGTTATTCCTTAGAAGAATTTTTGGCTCTGAGGACAAGTGCCCTCACCATCTAAAAGAGGTTTCGGCTGAAATAATTAAGAAGTGTGGTGGTTTACCATTGGCAATCATTACTATGGCTAGTTTGTTGACTACTAAATCACATACCAGAGCTGACTGGTTGAAGGTTTGTAATTCCATTGGTTCTGAGCTTGAGAAAAATTGTGATGTGGAGGAAATGAACATGATATTATCTCTGAGCTATAATCATCTTCCTCATTATTTAAAGACTTGTTTATTGTATCTAAGTATGTTTCCAGAAGATTATGTGATCAAGAGGGATTATTTGGTAAGAAGGTGGATAGCAGAAGGATTCGTTATTGCACATGGTAGAAGAAATTTGGAGGATGAAGGCGAATGCTATTTTAATGAACTTATCAACAGAAGCTTAATACAACCAGTTGATTTCCATTATGATGGTAGAGTATATGCATGCCAGGTTCATGATATGATTCTTGATCTCATTACATGCAAGGCAGTTGATGAAAATTTCGTAGCTGTTGTTACTAAGAGAAAACAAAAGTTGCCCTCACATGGCAAGGTCCACCGACTCTCACTTGAATACCATGGTCTTGAAACTTTAAGAACAGGTCCCATTGTTACTAGTCATATTCGGTCCCTAGACATATTTAGATACTCTGAAGAAATGCTTCCTCTTTCAGGCTTTCGCTCCCTAAGAGTGCTTGATCTAGATGGCAACGAGAATTTGGAAAGCTGTTATCTTGAAGATATTGGGAAGTTATATTATTTGCGATACCTACGGATTAAGGCAAGTAATATTACACTTCCAGAAAGAATAGGAGAGTTTCAGTCTTTGGTAATACTGGATCTTCTGAATTGTTTAAATCTAGGTGAATTGCCTGCAAGTATTGTTGAACTTCGGCACTTGAAATGGTTAATTGTTCCTCGAGCGAACTTGCCAGATGGAGTTGGGAACATGCAAATGCTGGAGTTTCTTTCACTTATGGTTGTGGACTACACTACTTCATTAACCTTATTGCAAGAGCTGGGCAGCTTGACCAAATTGAGGACTCTTGAGTTAGATTGGCGCATCAATCCCCTGCACAGGGATAAAAATACATATCAGAATAATTTGGTTTCTTCACTTGGCAAGCTAGGCAGTTCAAATCTTCGACATTTAAAACTCATCAGTCCATGGTCACTAGACTTCTTGTTGGAACCTTGGTCCGCAACTCCACATCTCCTTCAGGAGTTAGATATCAAAGGATGGTATCTCAGCAAGATTCCAGTGTGGATGGTCTCCCTAACCAACCTCACCTACCTGGACGTTGAGGTTAAAGTTAGACAGGAAACTCTCCAGATCCTTGGAGATTTTCCTGCCTTACAATTCCTGAAGTTGTGCTCAGATCCAGCAGGATCTGAGGTAAGGTGCCTTGTTGTCAGCAATAATGGATTCCGATGTTTGAAGAAGTTCAGTTTTGTTGGTTGGGTAAATATGATGTTCAAAGAAGGAGCTGTTCCAGTGCTCGAAACTCTTGAATTTGAAATCATAGTGCATGAGATGCAGACTGCATGGAGATTAGGTCCTCCTGATTTCGGCATCAGCCACCTCTCCACTCTCAGGAATCTTGTTGTCAATGTTCACTGTGAAGGTTCAAGGGTTAAAGAGGTGGAGGCATTAGAGGCTGCTATCCGGAGTTCAGCCAGTATGCTTCCTAATCATCCTCAACTAGCTTTGCACAGATTTCTTGAGTCACAACTGGTAGAAGAATGACATTAATGGACAAGCAGAGCCATGAGGAGGACAATAAGCAGCTAATAAGCATTGCCCAGTTCTGCTCCCAAGTGTCTTGAGGTATGGACTCTGGAGTATTGAGTACTGAACTCTATTTCCAGTTTTTATGCAAGTCAATGTTTCCCATATACCCAACAGGATTTAGTTTTTTTTATTTTGCCTTTAATCATGCAAAAACGCCCCATTATCTGAAGCTTGATGATTTGGACTCTACTTCAGAGATGAATATGTTCCCTTTTGCCTCTTTATTATGCATGCCTGCTGAAGCTTGGGGTTAAATGCCCCTGCCACGAGTCTTTTGGGACTTGTGGACATACACATGGACAGGTAGAATTGTTTTTTGTTGAACAGAAAATTGTATTAACTTGTTTCTGAAAACATCATCGAACAGAGAACATGGGGATTAGTTGCCTTCGCACAGAGTGATGGTAGCTGTAATAATGGATTGTAATAAATCAGTTCATATGCTCCCTCTTATTGTTAATGAACGACCTTCCAGGAACTGAGTCTTCAAGGGCTACATTTTATTTCATTTTGAATATTCTGTTGCATACTTAAAAAAATTACATTAGCTTGAAGCATCTCCACTGAGTAGAACTCGACAGTAGCCTAAGCAAAGATAGCAATTATTCTAGTTGCACTCATCTTAGAAGCAGCGTTGTGAAAACTGACATTTTCCTTTGTCTATTAGGCAATCCTCTCGTGCAGAGCTTGCTGTGGCTAAGAAGAGCAGCAGAGATAGGCAGACGTGGCTTGAACTCAAGACTATTTTGTGGAAGCATTTAGGAGATGTGACATCAGCAGCCAGCAGATCTTGCTACATTACAGCACGATGTAAAGTTCTTTTTGCAGGAGCATAATTCCTCTTGTGATAGAAAGTTTGCTCCATCTTTAAATTTTTCTACGTTAAATAGTATTTTGTTCTTTGGCACATGGAGATAGAGGCACAATATTTCTTCAAATTAACTAAATTTTCCCTCATTTTTTGTCAAGAAATGTCGGCCAGTTAAGCAATGTTTGCTCTGTTTCTGCTATAATTTTTGCTCCAGTCGTTGTATCATTGTCATCCATGCGAAGGCCTGGTGGCCATTAGGCCCAGTTCCTCACATGTTGTATGTACCATTGATAAATTGGATTGGGCTGCTTCTGTCTGTACCCGGCTGCGGGACACAGGAGCAATCTTTAGAAGTTAGAGCTATCTTTACATTGTTTTTGAAGGTAATATCTTTAGCTTTGGTTTCCTATTTGGTCATATTCCATCTGCGCCTATAGATGTAATGAATGTCACTGCTTCTATGATATTTGTGACAACTATTTCGCTGGACATATATACATATATGTTCTATTGTCATTTTTGTACCCGTACCTAGCCTAATATATTCGAAAACAACACCCATTTAAAAAGGAAATTGTGACAGAACCGCCTTAATCATAGGGCCCACGCGCACCGTTATCGTCCCTAAGGACCCACGATCAGTTTGTACGAGTTTCCTTTGACCCAGGTGGCCTGCTGGGGTTCCCTAGGAAACCCTAACATCCCGAGGATCTCATTGTAAGCATTGCAGTATTACAATAGTTTACACAGATAATATGCATCATAGTGAAGAGTGCGGAAGTATTACATAAACATAGGTTTACAAGTATAAACTACATTATCCCGAACCAGAGTTTCGTAGTGGAGTAGCATCATACAACTAGACACCCTGCCCAAGGGTTATATTATACACCTCAACATCCGTGCCCGATCCGCCGATCGGCCCGGTCTCAAGGAGAACTGTACTCTCGGCTCGCCTGCAACAGGGGTTAACAAACCCTGAGTACTAGGGTACTCCGCAAGACTTACCCGACTAAGAAAAAGGAATCAGACTCGGGAATGCAGGCTGAAGGAAGTCAAGGTAAGGCTTGAGCAAGAGTCAAGGGTTTCTGCAGAAAAGCATTACTATCCTATTTCAATATTTTACTCAATTTTATTTTAATCATAATCCATAATTCCAAATTCATTCTCATATATCATCATACTTTCAAATTCTTAATTATTCTCAAAAACACCTAGTTCCAAACCGCTTTTCAATTGTAGGTCAAAGGATCAAGTCTTCATATCCGAGGAGCAACGACGATTCGAATCGATTAGTAACCAGCTGGGGATCCTTATCCACAATGCATATGTAGCACTTAAGCTTGCATATGCCAACCCCGCCTACCACGGCTTTTCTACCCCTGAACCGGTCCTGCGCCACCCGAGAACACAGTACTCCTCTCCTCTCCGGGCACGCCGGCCACGAGGGTACACGCTGCTCTCGCCATCTCTCCACTCTCAGTACGTGGTTGTCGGTTCAAGTAATAGAACCACCGGAGTCAGAGGCTTTCCGTAGTATGTGGCTAGTTGCAAAGTCTCGATCACAGCAGGCCTACAACGAACGGTCCCTAATTCTTTTTCCGCCGGCGACATTGCATTGGGACTCTAACCCAAGTACAAGTGTCCCAACGGTTTTCAAATCCCTTTTTCCGCCGGTGGTCAAGCATTAGGACTCTAACCCAAATTCACAACCACCGAGCAAGAAAATCCCTTCTTGTCGGTGACAATGTACTGATCAGGTGCACAGCCACCGAACGAGAATATACCAATTCCCTTTTTCATGAATTAATCATTAGCATAAATATATCACACAGCTCAAAAATAACATTTTATGCAAAATCTAATTTATTTAAGCAGGGCTAAGCATTTCAAACATTTTATTTTAAAATAGGCTCTAGATATTTCGGTGGTCAAGGTTGCTAATGCAGCAATTGGGTCATCAATCAACTCATATCAACTTAATGCAGTAAGTTAACTCAAGTTATAAACGATTTTCAAATCACAAGGAGAGGGCTGAATGCACCGGGGCTTGCCTGTGTTGCAGGTCTGTCACTTCCGCCAGAAAACCGGAGAAACCCTCTTGACTTCTCTTGATGAATAATTCTTCCGTCGGCGAGCAATCAAGAAATCCTTCCGAGAACCCGATCTCTACACGTAAAATAATGGTTCATGCTTACATGGTGCGGAATGACATGAATGGAAAATGTAGGACAAATATTTAATTAACAACCTTGAGCACAACTTTCCTTCACAGTGAAGTTGCAAAACATCTCTCTCAAGGCATAAGAGTGTTTTCGCATTTCATTTTTATTGATCTTTTTAACAGTCATAGAAAGCCGCGGCACAACTTGTTCAATTTCGACTGAAACACAACAATTAAAGTGCCGAGGATCACTATAATGAATGACCCAGGGCCTTCAATCAGTTCCAAAGTCACACAAAACTAAAAAAAGATTAGGGTTCCTTATTTATTTTATTAATCAATTAATGGAACATAAACTAATAAATAAATAAACTATCTCCATATGGGCCCAAACTTTTTCTACAGCTAGCTCTCAGCCTAAAACAGTACCAAAATAAATTTTATGATTTTTGGATAATTATATTAACCTACAAAAATCATAAAAGCTTCATTTATTAATTAAAATTCATATTTTTACTACATACAGAAAGTGCCTAAAATATTTATTTTTTATTTTTAGGGTATTCTACATATCACAAATAACATCCACAATTACTTCTAGGATTTTATCATACACCAATAAATAATTATGAAAATAACAAAATCAGCATATTTCTGAAATTAATAAAGTCTTCGAAAAAAGAAAAACAACTTCGGGCCACAAGCACCCGGCTTGGCCCAGCAGCACAGCAGTCCGGCCCAGCGCGGCTCTGCGCTCGGCGCCCCGCCCCCAGTCTCTCTGGCGCGCTTCCGTGCCCAACTGGGCCGGCCCAAACGGCCCAGCACGCATGGTGCTCTCTCCTTCTCGTCTTCCCGCGCGCGGCGGCTCGCCGCCGGTGATCTTCCGGCTCGACCAAGGGCACAACAGTACACCCCAACGCCTCTCGTACACACTATGCTAGATGGTTAGGTAAGAAATGGCTCGGCTCGAGCTGCACCGCGACCATGGCGGCTCGGTCAGCGATCGGCACGACGGCGAGCGGCGTTCCTGCTGCTAGAGTACGGTAGGGCTTTGAATAGGTCATAGGGAAGGTTCGGTAGACTCACCCAGACACGATGCGCGAGCTAGTCGAGGCGGAGACAGGGTGGAGCGAGGTCGTCGGCGTCAACAGCGGCTTCGGCTGCCCGCTCCGACGGCGATGAACACGTTCCGATTTGCCACGATACGGATCCTGATGTTGAAGCTTCCCCTTTTTGTGAATTGGACCACCAGACTGGCCCTTCTTGTCGTCCTGAGAGCGAGATTGATCAGCACCAGAAGGTTTCTTGTCACACCCATATTTTAAGAACAAAATAGAATGCTCAAACAACTCATATGTACCCTAGGAATAGTCGCACATACAAGCTGACAAATTGTAAATAGTATCATCATAGTGTTTACAATACGAAATAAACATTTATTACATAGTCTAGAACAAATAGATCAAATAGATAAATAATATCTAATGACGAAATGCTCGCGGAAGCTCCAACACAGGGACAAGGTTGACTGGGAGACACCAAGCCTAATACTCATTTCGGTAGTCGTCATTCCAATCTTCATCTGTGGAGGTGGTACTAGCAAGAGTGAGAACAAATCGTACTCAGCAAGTATAACACGGGTTCATGAGGCACAAAAGGCTAGACACTGTTTGACTACATTTAGCTTTAATATTCATATTCATTTTATAGCAATTGAGTAGCATCAAGATATACCAATCCCATAGTTAATCCAATGATCAATTGTAATAAGGATAATAAATAGCAAAGATATTAATAGCAATAATAATCATAGCATGAATGTAATAGTTACCATATAGCTGTAAAAGTTCCAAGGCCGCTCGTGACCGTGAGCACGGCTATCATGATAGATTATTAACTCTACGCAAAGGTGTATCCTTTACCTGTGAGTCATGATTTTCTAATGCATGGGTTAGCTAGACCCAAACACAAGCTAACCATATAAAGCTATTTAGAAGTTCGTCTAACAAGTTAGGACCGCAAGGGTGAGTGGCAGCGAGATGTAGAATCCCTCCTTTTCTAAATAGCACACTCCTTCACGGCTATACTCATAAGACTAGGAGCCGTACTACACCCAAGGTGGCAAACCCCCAACTGCGTCCTTTTGGGTAACCTCTAACGAGCTAGAAAAGGTCTTTTAAATAACTAGAGCCAGAGCCATATAGCTCTCACAGTTGTACGTATGTCCCGGATTAAACACTTACAGAAGTCCTATGGAGAGAAACTAGAGCCAAACCATCCAACCCAAGGCTCTAGGCCCTTTTGAGCAGTAATAAAATCATTTTAAATGTTCATTGCACAATCCATTAATCATATCACAAGATCATTGGCATTAAATAAGTACTAGCAAAATCTACCCAATGCATATCCCAAAAGGTGATCACGGAATCAAGATAGCAAGTCTATGTTATAATCTCTATGGTTGTCAAGGTGAACACATGCATATATGAATTATAATTATTGTGAATAGGACATCAAGGATGGTCCATGTTATACTTGCCTTGATCAAAAAGTTCCTGCTGGTCCTGCTCGTAGAAGTACTCTTGATCGTCCACGAACTGCTCACCGTCTATTCACATGATCATCCAAACACCACGCAAACATCGGGCAATCATACACGAAGCAACCAAGGGAAAATAATTAGAATAGTACACCAACAGAATCAAAACAGTTGGAAAATGATATAAAACTATTCTACTCGTTCCAACAATCACATCGATATAAGGATTCACGAAAAACGGATTTAAAACGGAGAAGATACGCTTTTCTGAAGGTTTACTATAGATAATAATTAATATAATAATAGCTTGAAATTTAAAAGTACCAAACTTACTGTGCAGTGGCAAAAACACATAGATTTCGAAAATACGAATCTAACGAGATTTGAATGAGCTCAAATGGATTTAAAATGAGTAATATATGAACAAAACAATTTAATGGCAAAATGGAGATTATTCTGAAAACGTATTTGCTTTACGCTTTCCCAAGGAAGAAACGTCCTATGCAGAATCCGCCAAGGACTGCGGGTAGCTACTTTAAAAACGCGGAGGGCCTTTTTGCGAATCAGCCGGCCGAAAGGGTATGTAACGATACAGGCCGCCGGATCCTCGCTGGACGGCCACGATTAGAACTGGAGGGAGGCCGGGGCTGAGCTCGCCGGAGTGGACCAGACCGGCGGCGGCGCCATGGCCGGCTCCTCACTGGAAAACGCGTTCTCGCGCTGCGGTTCACCAAAACGTGTGGGAAAAAGTGCTACAGACTCAGAAACACGGCGCGAACTCATCTAGGCCATCGGTTAGGGCAGCGGCCGCATAGAGAGAGAGCAGCGGGTGGACAGGCGGCTTCCAGTCACCGCCGATGTCGTGGGCAGAACAGGGGAGGTGAAATACCGTAAATTGGCGAGGCTGGGGGTGTTCTCACCTTGTGATGAGGCTTTGGGAGAGTTCAATTGCGGCGGAGCAGCGCCCCGGGTAGGTGCTCGACGGTGGGGGGGCGGATTCGCCTTACTGTGCAAACGAGGGCAAGAAATTGGTGAGGATAAACCAAATTATTGAGGGGCAAAACCTCAGCGTGCCAAGGTGGAGCTCGAGAACATACTTACGATGATGACCAGGTTGCAGGTAGGCTGAATGGCCGCGGCGGCTTTGCTTGCCAGCGGCAGAGCTCTGTGCGCGGCAATGGATTTAGGGCTAGCCCAAGGCGGCGCTGGGCGCTTAGAAATGGGAAAAGGATAGGGTTTTGCAGACTCCCAACCTTTTATAGTTCAAGGGTGATCACGTAGGGTGGATATTCCGAGAAGAACGCGAACAGCAGGGGCAACGGCGGCCTCTGATTCGGGCGGGGGTGCGCTCGACCATGGGTCGGACTCGAACCAGGGGAGGGAGGTGGCGGGTGCGCTGACCTGCTGGCTTGGATGGCCGCGGCCCGACTGGCAGTCAAGCAGAGGGGAGGGGACGCTCTTGCGGCCTGCTGCTGGGCTCGGTTCTGCAGGGAGGGGGAGCACCAAGAGCTCTGTGCTCTCGGCCAAGAGAAAAGAGGAGAGAGAAAGGCCAGGCTCTCGGCCAGCACTAAGGAAAGAAAAAGATGTTCTGTTGATTTTTTTTATACTCCAAACAAGCTCCCAAGCATAATTCAATAGGTAACAAATAAAATAAAACACAACAGGCAAAAACATATGCTGCGGCATGCATGCACAGTACATGTTTAAAATTCAATTCAAAAACCATTACTTTTCCTATAACTCAAATAAATAAATAAATAAATAAACCTGCTTTTAAAAATAGTTGAAGTTTCTATATTTTAATGAGTTCCGAAATTGGGTTGTTACAAATTCTACCCCCCTTAAAATAATCTCGTCCTCAAGATTGAGCTGTGCTTACTCAAATAACTGCGGATATGACCTTCTGAGATCATCCTCCCATTCCCAAGTTGCCTCTGCTTCTGAATAACGGTTCCACTGTACCTTGCACATTTTAATCACTCTGCTTCTGGTAACTCTTTCTGCTGTCTCCAAGATCTTAACAGGATACTCTTTATAGGTGAGATTATCTTTAATTTTTAATTCCTCCAAAGGTACTTGCTCTTTCGGTACGCGCAAACAATTCTTCAGTTGCGAGACATGAAACACATTATGCACAGCGTCTAGATTTTCAGGCAACTCTAATTCATAAGCAACTTCACTTCGTCTGGCTATAATTTTAAACGGTCCAACATACCTCGGTGCTAACTTCCCTTTCACGGTGAATCTCTTCACACCCTTCATTGGTGACACCTTCAAGTAGACATAATCTCCTACTTCAAAAGCCAAATCTCTTCTCCGATTATCAGCATAGCTCTTCTGACGGGACTGTGCTATTCTCAAGTTCTCCCAGATTATCTGCACTTGGTCTTCTGCATCTCTCAGAATATCTGATCCAAACACCTGAGTTTCACCAGTTTGGTTCCAAAACAAAGGAGTTCTACACTTACATCCATACAAAGCTTCAAATGGTGCCATATTAAGGCTTTGCTGGTAACTGTTGTTGTATGAGAATTCCGCATAAGGCAAACTTTTATCCCAACTAGTACCAGACTGCAATGCACAAGCTCTCAACATATCTTCTAATATCTGATTAACTCTTTCAGTCTGCCCATCTGTCTGTGGATGATATGCTATACTAAAATTCAATTGGGTCCCCAATGACTCATGTATCCTGTGCCAGAAGTGAGATATGAATTGAGTACCTCTATCGGACACAATATTTTTGGGTACCCCATGTAAACATACTATCTTCTCCATATACAAGGTAGCTAAATCAGGCCCTGTATACGTAGTCTTAACTGGTATGAAGTGAGCAACTTTGGTTAGCCGGTCTACTATCACCCAAATAGAATCATAACCTCTCTGAGTACGAGGTAATCCTACTATGAAATCCATTCCAACTTCTTCCCACTTTCATTCAGGAATCTTCATTGGTTGCAACAATCCTGTAGGCCTCTGGTGTTCAGCTTTTACCCGTTGAGAAACATCATATACTGCCACATATTCAGCCACATCTTGTTTTAAACCAACCCACCAGTACTTCTCTTTAAGATCAAGATACATCTTAGTACTACCAGGATGTATAGAATAGGCTGACTCATGTGCTTCTCGCAGAATTTTCTGTCTTATTACTGGATCCTCAGGTACACACAACCTCTTGCCATGCCACAGAGTTCCATTATCATCCATTCTAAACCCCGGTGACTTACCAATCACAATATTTTCTGCTATCTCTTTCAACTGTCCTTCACGAATCTCTTGCTCAAGTGTAGGTTCTATCACCAATTCTGCTGCATTGACGACAATTCCCAGGTTTAGATGTTCAAATTCAGCACACAACTCACTTGACATAGGAAATACTTGCATCTCATTAGCATAACTCTTCCTGCTAAGAGCATCTGCTACAACATTAGCCTTTCCTGGGTGATAGTGCACATCCAAATCATAATCCTTTATCAACTCTAACCATCTACGCTGCCTCAAATTCAGATCAAACTGAGTGAAAATATACTTCAAACTCTTACGATCGGTGTATACATCACTCTTATGTCCAACTGGATAATGTCTCCAGATCTTCAAGGCATGACTACAGCTGCTAACTCTAAATTATGTGTAGGATAGTTCAGCTCATGTTTTCTCAACTGCCTCGATGCATAAGCAACAACTCTACCTTCTTGCATAAGAACACATCCCAAACCTTGACGAGATGCATCACAATAAATAGAGAACTTCTTGCTCAGATCTGGTAATACCAACATAGGCGCAGTAGTCAATCTCTTTTTCAATTCTTCGAAACTGGACTGACAGGCATGAGACCATACAAACTTAGCATTCTTCTCTAACAAAGCTGTCATAGGTTTAGCAAGTTTAGAGAATCCTTCAATAAATCTCCTGTAGTAACCAGCCAATCCCAAGAAACTACGAATCTGACTCACATCAGTAGGTGATTGCCAATTCAACACATCCTTTACCTTGCCTGGATCTACAGATATCCCACCATTGGACACAATATGACCAAGAAAAGCAACTTCCTTTAACCAGAATTCATATTTTCTCCGCTTGGCATAAAGCTTATGTTCTCTAAGTTTCTGCAATACTAGCCTCAAATGTTCAGCATGTTCTTCTTCAGTCTTAGAGAATACCAATATATCATCAATAAACACAACCACAAACTTATCCAGATATTCCATAAACACCTTATTCATCATATACATAAAGTAGGTTGGTGCGTTGGTCAAACCAAAAGACATGACCGTATACTCATATAAACCATATCTAGTAGTAAAGGCTGTCTTGGGAATATCAGAAGCACGAATCTTGAGTTGATGATAACCAGAACGCAAATCAATCTTAGAGAACACGCAAGCACCTCTCAACTGGTCAAACAAATCATCAATCCTAGGCAATGGGTATTTATTCTTGATGGTAACTTCATTAAGTGACTGGTAATCAACACATCCTCTGACCACCATCTTTCTTATCAACAAAAATCACAGGTGCACCCCATGGTGATGAACTAGGCCTAGTGAAACCCTTTTCTAGCAATTCCTTAATTTGTTTCTTAAATTCTTCTAGTTCTACAGATCCCATTCTATAAGGTCGCTTAGCAATAGGTGCAGTTCCAGGTAATAACTCAATAAGAAATTCAATGTCTCGGTCAGGCGGCATACCTGGCAATTCATCTGGAAAGACATCCAAAAACTCATCCACAACACGATCCTGTTGATTCCCATCTTCATCCAGTTGGTTCATCGTAGCTGTTGGGGGTTTTTGCACAGTCACATCAACACTGAGTTTGTCTCCGTTGGGTGCAGTCAATTCAACTACCTTCTGTGCACATTTAATCTCTACCTTGTGTTTCTTCATCCAATCCAATCCCAGGATAACATCAATACCGGCCGTTCTCAATACTGTAAGCTTTTCTTTGAACTCTACCTCGCTTAAAATAATGCTAGTTGCTAGACTATAAAATGAAGCTTGTAAAGCCCCACCCGGTGAATTTACTAGAAGTGGGTTCATCATTGGTATTTTGGGGATAGCATGCATCTTAACAAAATTTTGGGAGATGAAAGAATGCGAAGCACCAGAATTAAAGAGAACAGTAGCGGGGATGGAGTTGACATTTAACATACCCATCATCACTTTTGGTGCTTCTAGAGCCGTGTCGGTGGACACATGATTCACCTTTCCAGTGTGGGGTGGCCTCTGGCTGGTGCTCTGACTCTGGGGGGTCTGCGGGTTTCACTTCTTAGGGCAGTTGTTGGCATAATGACCGGGCTCTCCACAGCGATAGCACACGTTGGGAGTACTGGGTGCACTGGTCTTCATGGGGGTGGAGTTTGGAATTACTTGACGTGGTGTCTGCTGGCCACTCTGCTGCTGGTATTGTGGGCACTGCTAAAACTGAGAGCGCTGCTGGAACTGACTACCTTGCTGGTTGTGGTTGTTGTTGCGGTTCCACTGGCTGATGGGTCCCTGGTACTTCTGGTGGAAACCATGCTGAGAGTTGAGACGCTGGCGTGTCTTGCTTTCTGAGGACTGACCTCTCAACTTCCTCTTCCTATCCATCTCCCTGCGCTCATTGTCAAGTACAATAGCGCGATTCACCAAAGCTTGAAAGTTGGGATAGGTGTTGCCTTTTAGCTGCAGCCTGAGATCATAGTAAATGCCTTTTAGGAACATCCGCTGCTTGTCAGCATCCTCTCTGATTTCATTAGGTGCATAGCGAGCTAGGTGAGAAAACTGGTCATGGTATTCACTAACAGTCATCTGTCCCATCCTGAGATTTCTGAAGTCCTCCTGCTTTAGCTCAATCACACCCTCTGGAATATGTCGGGCCCTGAAGTCCCTAACAAACTCGGCCCAAGTGATGGGAGGAGCATTGTTAGGACGTGCAGCTTGGTAGGATTCCCACCAAGTCTGAGCTGCTCCTTGAAGCTGACCAGAAGCGTATAACACCTTCTGCTGGTCGTCACACTGAGCGATGTTGAGTTGCTTCTCCACCGCACGAAGCCAATCATCAGCCTCCAATGGGTCAGCGGCATGAGAAAACACAGGAGGGTGACCCTGCATGAAGTCCCTTCTCTTATTCACTGGTGGTGGAGGAGGTGCATTGCCCCCAGCAGGCTGGTTCTGGATGAATTGCATCATTGTCTACATCAGCTACGCTTGCATCTCCATCAGCTGTTCCGCCGTCATTGGCAGCGGTGGCGGGGGTTGGTTAGCTCCAGCAGGACTTCCTCTAGGCATCTGTATTGCAAGTTAAGTGAAAAATTCTTTTAGAATGATTAAGTAACTCAAAATACCAACTTCTAAGTGAATCTGAAATTTTCTGGCGAGATACAACTGCAACAGTTCATTAAAACGAAGATATCTAGAGTTCCCGAAATCCAATTGGTGCATACCACACATGGTTGGAAAGCTAATAAAATTATCTACAACTCTTATTCAGACCACTTTCTCAGATTCTGACATTAAATTTATCTAAACAGAGCAAAACCAAAATTGTTCTAGGAATTCCAGACTGCACATAACCTCATCTTAGAACAGGTATATCTCTCAGCTCGAAATTGATAAAAAGGCAAAACTTGTGGGATTGGAAAAATTGAGAAGCCTAGTTATTTCCAGAAAATTTTAATAATTTTTGCACGAGAATATTTAGAGATATAACAGAAACATCACAGACTGCTCCAGAAAAACAGCAAGGGCAGAAACAGGTTGCGACTGAATTCATAATATAATTATGACTATAACTCAATATTAATGTATAAGAAGCTTGTAGTCATGCCCATAAAGTTTCAGCAATCATCACAAAAATCCAAATCACTCATTGGCACAAGAATAATTCATCCAAACACATAGTTCACAACTTCAAAACTACACGTGCTTTTTCTTAATTGGTAGACATCCTAAAAGGTATATATGATGATAGGCCATCGATATTTTGAGCAAGATGAGTATAGAAAATTTTACAAAACAACTAAAATAATAGCTCAAGGAGAATAGCAGAAATAGCTCAAAGGAAGCTATCAAGGCGAGTGACAATAATATGATAAGGATAAGAATTAATCAAATGAATGAGCCAAGGAGGTAGAAAATAGTTTTGTATCAAAATAAGGTTTGCAACTCGATCAGTGGTAACAAGGTTTGCGTCCTACAGTCAACAAAGCTCCGATACCAATCTGTCATACCCATATTTTAAGAACAAAATAGGATGCTCAAATAACTCATATGTGCCCCAGGAATAGTCGCACAAACAAGCTGATAAATTGTAAATAGTATCATCACAGTGTTTACAATACGAAATAAACATTTATTACATAGTCTAGAACAAATAGATCAAATAGATAAATAATATCTAATGACAAAATGCTCGCGGAAGCTCCAACACAGGGACAAGGTTGACTGGGAGACACCAAGCCTAATACTTATTTCGGTAGTCGTCATTCCAATCTTCATCTGTGGTGGTGGTACTAGCAAGAGTGAGAACAAATCGTACTCAGCAAGTACAACACGGGTTCATGAGGCACAAAAGGCTAGATACTGTTTGACTACATTTAGCTTTAATATTCATATTCATTTTATAGCAATTGAGTAGCATCAAGATATACCAATCCCATAGTTAATCCAATGATCAATTGTAATAAGGTTAATAAATAGCAAAGATATTAACAGCAATAATAATCATAGCATGAATGTAATAGTAACCATCTAGCTGTAAAAGTTCTAAGGCCGCTCGTGACCGTGAGCACGGCTATCATGATAGATTATTAACTCTGCGCAGAGGTGTACCCTTTACCTGTGAGTCATGATTTTCTAATGCATGGGTTAGCTAGACCCAAACACAAGCTAACCATATAAAGCTATTTAGAAGTTCATCTAACAAGTTAGGGCCGCAAGGGTGAGTGGCAGCGAGATGTAGAATCCCTCCTTTTCTAAATGGCACACCCCTTCACGGCTATACTCATAACACTAGGAGCCGTACTACACCCAAGGTGGCAAACCCCCAACTGCGCCCTTTTGGGTAACCTCTAACGAGCTAGAAAAGGTCTTTTAAATAACTAGAGTCAGAGCCATATAGCTCTCACAGTTGTACGTATGTCCTGGATTAAACAATTACAGAAGTCCTATGGAGAGAAATTAGAGCGAAACCATCCAACCCAAGGCTCTAACCCCTTTGAGCAGTAATAAAATCATTTTAAATGTTCATTGCACAATCCATTAATCATATCACAAGATCATTGGCATTAAATAAGTACTAGCAAAATCTACCCAATGCATATCCCAAAAGGTGATCAAGGAATCAAGATAGCAAGTCTATGTTATAATCTCTATGGTTGTCAAGGTGGACACATGCATATATGAATTGTAATTATTGTGAATAGGACATCAAGGATGGTCCATGTTATACTTGCCATGATCAAAAAGTTCCTGCTGGTCCTGCTCGTAGAAGTACTCTTGATCGTCCACGAACTGCTCACCGTCTATTCACACGATCATCCAAACACCACGCAAACATCGGGCAATCATACACGAAGCAACCAAGGGAAAATAATTAGAATAGTACACCAACAGAATCAAAACAGTTGGAAAATGATATAAAACTATTCTACTCGTTCCAACGATCACATCGATATAAGGATTCACGAAAAACGGATTTAAAACGGAGAAGATACGCTTTTCTGAAGGTTTAATATAGATAATAATTAATATAATAATAGCTCAAAATTTAAAAGTGCCAAACTTACTGTGCAGTGGTAAAAACACGTAGATTTCGAAAATATGAATCTAACGAGATTTGAATGAGCTCAAATGGATTTAAAATGAGTAATATATGAACAAAACAATTTTAATGGCAAAACGGAGATTATTCTGAAAACGTATTTGCTTTACGCTTTCCCAAGGAAGAAACGTCCTATGCAGAATCTGCCAAGGACTGCGGGTAGCTACTTTAAAAACGCGGAGGGCCTTTTTGCGAAACAGCCGGCCGAAAGGGTACGTAATGATACAGGCCGCCGGATCCTCGCTGGACGGCCACGATTAGAACTGGAGGGAGGCCGGGGCTGAGCTCGCCGGAGTGGACCAGACCGGTGGCGGCGCCATGGCCGGCTCCTCACCGGAAAACGTGTTCTCGCGCTGCGGTTCACCAAAACGTGTGGGAAAAGTGCTACAGACTCAGAAACATGGCGCGAACTCATCTAGGCCATCGGTTAGGGCCGCGGCGGCCTAGAGAGAGAGCAGCGGGCGGACAGGTGGCTTCCAGTCACCGCCGATGTCGTGGGCAGAACAGGGGAGGTGAAATACCGTAAATTGGCGAGTCTGGGGGTGTTCTCACCTTGTGATGAGGCTTTGGGAGAGTTCAATTGCGGCGGAGCAGCGCCCCGGGTAGGTGCTCGATGGTGGGGGGGGGGGGGGGGGGGCGGATTCGCCTTACTGTGCAAACGAGGGCAAGAAATTGGTGAGGATAAACCAAATTATTGAGGGGCAAAACCTCGGCGTGCCAAGGTGGAGCTCGGGAACATACTTATGATGACGACCAGGTTGCAGGTAGGCTGAATGGCCGCGGCGGCTTTGCTTGCCAGCGGCAGAGCTCTGTGCGCGGCAATGGATTTAGGGCTAGCCCAAGGCGGCGCTGGGCACTTAGTAGATGGGAAAAGGATAGGGTTTTGCGGACTCCCATCCTTTTATAGTTCAAGGGTGATCACGTAGGGTGGGTATTCCGAGAAGAACACGAACAGCTGGGGCGACGGCGGCCTCTGATTCGGGCGGGGGTGCGCTCGGCCATGGGTCGGACTCGAACCAGGGGAGGGAGGTGGCGGGTGCGCTGACCTGCTGGCTTGGATGGCCGCGGCCTGACTGGCAGTCAAGCAGAGGGGAGGGGACGCTCTTGCGGCCTGCTGCTGGGCTCGGTTCTGCAGGGAGGGCGAGCAGCAAGAGCTCTGTGCTCTCGGCCAAGAGAAAAGAGGAGAGAGAAAGGCAAGGCTCTCGGCCAGCACTAAGGAAAGAAAAAGATGTTCTGTTGATTTTTTTTTTATACTCCAAACAAGCTCCCAAGCACAATTCAACAGGTATCAAATAAAATAAAACACAACAGGCAAAAACATATGCTCCGGCATGCATGCACAGTACATGTTTAAAATTCAATTCAAAAACCATTACTTTTCCTATAACTCAAATAAATAAATAAATAAATAAATAAACATGCTTTTAAAAATAGTGGAAGTTTCTATATTTTAATGAGTTCCAAAATTAGGTTGTTACAAATTCTACCCCCCTTAAAATAATCTCGTCTTCGAGATTGAGCTGTGCTTACTCAAATAACTACGGATATGACCTTCTGAGATCATCCTCCCATTCCCAAGTTGCCTCTACTTCTAGAGTGATTAGTTTTTGACATGGAGGCATTTTGATCCTGAGGTTTATCGCAAAGGAATAGAAACTGAGTCCTAAAACGGCCTTTTTATCAACTTGCGGATTAGTAATAGCTGACTCCACCCGTTCACTCAGTTTTCGTGGGCTAGGGGTTTAAATGGATGTTCAAAGAGTTGATAAATATGCTAGAGTGATTAGTTTTTGACATGGAGGCATTTCGATCCTGGGGTTTATCGCAAAAGAATAGAAACTGAGTCCTAAAACGGCCTTTTTATCAACTTGTGGATTAGTAATAGCTGACTCCACCCGTTCACTCAGTTTTGGTGGGGTAGGGGTTTAAATGGATGTTCAAAGAGTTGATAAATAAGCTAGAGTGAATAGTTTTTGACATGGAGGCATTTCGATCCTGAGGTTTATCGCAAAAGAATAGAAACTAAGTCCTAAAACGGCCTTTTTATCAACTTGCGGATTAGTAATAGCTGACTCCACCTATTCACTTAGTTTTGGTGGGGCGGGGGGTTCAAATGGATATTCAAAGAGTTGATAAATAAGCTAGAGTGATTACTTTTTGACATGGAGGCATTTCGATCCTGGGGTTTATCGCAAAAGAATAGAAACTGAGTCCAAAAACGGCCTTTTTATCAGCCTGCGGATTAGTAATAGCTGACTCCACCTGTTCACTCAGTTTTGGTGGGGCGGGGGGTTTAAATGGATGTTCAAAGAGTTGATAAATAATCTAGAGTGATTAGTTTTTGACATGGAGGCATTTCGATCCTGGGGTTTATCGCAAAAGAATAGAAACTGAGTCCTAAAACGGCCTTTTTATCAACTTGCGGATTAGTAATAGCTGACTCCAACTGTTCACTTAGTTTTGGTGGGGATAGGGGTTTAAATGGATGTTCAAAGAGTTGATAAATAAGCTAGAGTGATTCGTTTTTGACATGGAGGCATTTCGATTGTGGGGGTTATCGCAAAAGAATAGAAACTGAGTCCTAAAACGGTCTTTTTATCAGCTTGTGGATTAGTAATAGCTGACTTCACCCGTCACTCAGTTTTGGTGGGGCTAGGGGTTTAAATGGATGTTCAAAGAGTTGTTAAATAAGCTAGAGTAATTAGTTTTTGACATGGAGGCATTTCGATCGTGGGGGTTATCGCAAAAGAATAGAAGCTGAGTCCTGAAACGGCCTTTTTATCAACTTGCGGATTAGTAATAGCTGACTCCAACTGTTCACTCAGTTTTGGTGGGGCGGGCGGTTTAAATGGATGTTCAAAGAGTTGATAAATAAGCTAGAGTGATTTGTTTTTGACATGGATGCATTTCGATCCTGGGGTTTATCGCAAAAGAATAGAAACTGAGTCCTAAAACGGCCTTTTCATCAACTTGCGGATTAGTAATAGCTGACTCCAACTGTTCAATCTGTTTTGGTGGGGATAGGGGTTTAAATGGATGTTCAAAGAGTTGATAAATTAGCTAGAGTGATTAGTTTTTGACATGGAGGCATTTCGATCCTGGGGTTTATCGCAAAAGAATAGAAACTGAGTCCTAAAACGGCCTTTTTATCAACTTGCGGATTAGTAATAGCTGACTCCAACTGTTCACTTAGTTTTGGTGGGGATAGGGGTTTAAATGGATGTTCAAAGAGTTGATAAATAAGCTAGAGTGATTCGTTTTTGACATGGAGGCATTTCGATCGTGGGGGTTATCGCAAAAGAATAGAAACTGAGTTCTAAAACGGCCTTTTTATCAGCTTGTGGATTAGTAATAGCTGACTTCACCCGTTACTCAGTTTTGGTGGGGCTAGGGGTTTAAATGGATGTTCAAAGAGTTGATAAATAAGCTAGAGTAATTAGTTTTTGACATGGAGGCATTTCGATCGTGGGGGTTATCGCAAAAGAATAGAAGCTGAGTCCTAAAACGGCCTTTTTATCAACTTGCGGATTAGTAATAGCTGACTCCAACTGTTCACTCAGTTTTGGTGGGGCGGGGGGTTTAAATGGATGTTCAAAGAGTTGATAAATAAGCTAGAGTGATTAGTTTTTGACATGGAGGCATTTCGATCCTGGGGTTTATCGCAAAAGAATAGAAACTGAGTCCTAAAACGGCCTTTTTATTAACTTGCGGATTTGTAATAGCTAACTCCACCCGTTCACTCAGTTTTGGTGGGGATAGGGTTCAAATGGATGTTCAAAGAGTTGATAAATAAGCTAGACTGATTAGTTTTTGACATGGAGGCATTCCGATCGTGGGGGTTATCGCAAAAGAATAGAAACTGAGTCCTAAAACGGCCTTTTTATCAGCTTGCGGATTAGTAATAGCTGAATCCACCTGTTCACTCAGTTTTGGTGGGGCGGGGGGTTTAAATGGATGTTCAAAGAGTTGATAAATAAGCTAGAGTGATTAGTTTTTGACATGGAGGCATTTCGATCCTGGGGTTTATCGCAAAAGAATAGAAACTGAGTCCTAAAATGGCCTTTTTATCAACTTGCGGATTAGTAATGGCTGACTTCACGCGTTCACTCAGTTTTGGTGGGGCTAGGGGTTTAAATGGATGTTCAAAGAGTTGATAAATAAGCTAGAGTAATTAGTTTTTGACATGGAGGGATTTCGATCGTGGGGGTTATCGCAAAAGAATAGAAACTGAGTCCTAAAACGGCCTTTTTATCAACTTGCGGATTAGTAATAGCTGACTCCACTTATTCACTCAGTTTTGGTGGGGCGGGGGCTTTAAATGGATGTTCAAAGAGTTGATAAATAGGCTAGAGTGATTAGTTTTTGACATGGAGGCATTTCGATCCTGGGGTTTATCGCAAAAGAATAGAAACTCAGTCATAAAACGGCCTTTTTATTAACTTGCGGATTACTAATAGCTAACTCCACCTGTTCACTCAGTTTTGGTGTGTGAGGCTGATTATGGAGACTCTATGAGCTTTCTTCTTTATATTATCCTGTGTAAGCTTGCTTTTGATTTGACTGGGAAAAAAGTACCAGATGGTCATGTTTTCTGAAGGGCTTGTGGCCATTATTGATCCTTTCGAACTTCATGCTTTCCTATGTCATTTGCTTCCATCAGCATACCTGGATTCATCGAAATTTCATCATTAATTGGAAAAATACTGAATCACAATGACCAAACTGCATTCTGTTTTTTTATTCAAATTCAAGTATGTCCTCAGAGTCCAACTGTGTTTTGTATACTGTCGTGCATTACTTCACTATTATATATCCATCGTTTCATCTATCTTTTGTTGCAACAATCAGCTATATGGGCGTGTGATTTGTTACTCAGGTATTTATGTACCCAGCACCAAAGGCGACCACAATGACGAGCCCTTCCGACACATGGATTCGTGAACTCAAGTTCAACGATGATAAGATAAGATGGATAAATTTGGTGATATTTCCTTTAAAAGGGTTGACTGTGTACTGTACACAATGGATTCTATGGACTCATGGAATGGCAAGGAGATCGTGGCTTCATCACTTGAGAAAGTATGTGTTTCCATTAAGTTTACTTTATTTTGCAAGTCCTATTTTTTTGTCTCTAAATATGCCTTTTGCTCTCTCATTTCTTTTTCTTTTTTCCATTCTTTGTTGGCCTAGGGGTCGGTGCTAGCGTAGGAGGTGTCAGGGAGAATGATGTGCATTGAGAACACTATTTTTTTTCCTTTTTGTAATATATGGAGTGGATTCCTGTTATGATATGTGGCAAAATGTGGATTATTTGTTATCTTAGGTCATCATACCCTGGAAACATCTTGGCAGAATGTTGATCTACTTTTGGTAGCAACTAAAAGTCTTCTAGTGTTGCAATGTTGTGTACTGTGAACTTCTTTTCTAAAAATGTTGGTTCTTCCTTTTAGCTTGTGTTGCAACATTCTTTTTTCCCATTGGTCCATGCTTTTTTTTGTCAATGTTTTGTTTTACTTTTGTAATAGTGTTGACCATACGCATGATGTGGTTGTCAACCTTAATAAAATCATTGGTAGAGTTATCCCTCCCAGCCATATGTACGAGAGCTCCAAAGTGTCTAAACTAGAAAAGTTTAAGCAGTAGTCTGCCACGGACATCTAGTATTGTGGTTAATTTCTTTTTTTTATTTGCGAACTGCGTCACTCAAATATCAACTCAATATATCTACATGTTTAAGCTCAGCAGTTTTATATTTTTTCAAGTTGTGTTCATGAGAATTCCAAAGTGTTATTTTTTGCAACTATCAAGTATAACCGTTTGAGAAATCTGCCTCTTACCAGTCTGTTCATGGACATGTAGTATTGCCTAGTATGAATGCCAAGACATCATCATGTATCCACTTTATTATACTAAATCTTTAATTGATTAGGTGTAAAAAATATTCTCAGTTGGGAGGATGAAGCGGTTGTTATTCCTGATGTGTAACAATGCAAGTGTCTGTTGTCAACACTGTTGCTTGTGTTTGTGTTTCAAAGGTCAGCGTTGTCTTGCCAATGAGATCGATCTATTTTTTATACATAAATCCAGTATCTTTCAAACCCTTTACTACTAATACCAACTCTCTGATTATGATTTATGCATAGGGAGAAACATTATTGTTGGCGTCATTGTTGGTGTTGGCCTGTATATCCTCTTTGACTTAGCTGACAAGGTGAGGCTTAGTGCCATATTTGTTTTTGCATTATTATTCAAGAGACTTTTCACCGCAGTAGACATTATGCTAGGTATTTATCTGGACAAAAGTGTCTCCAGTCTAAAGGAACCTGAAGAGCTGACTGTATGGTATGCAACATAAATTTGCTTCATTGCAGCTCCATGTCTATAATTGTTCATTTAAGCTCAGCTATATATCAATCGATATGGTTCCATGTTCAATTAAGCCCTGGCCACGTTGTACTACATATTTAAGGCAACAGAATGTTTCTGGAAGTTTATCTGTGTTCCTGTTAAACTTCAAAGTATTCAAAAAAAAAAAAAAAAACCTCGACTGGAGGAGCAGACTGTATCCCGCTTTTTAATTAAGAGGATGCACGGCTCGAACCTGGGTCGTAACCAGTTTCCCACGAGAGCACCTGCAACTTCAAAGTATTCCGTCTCTTGAAATGGGAACAAAGCAGATCTAGAAGACGAGTAAACTAGATCCGTCGATTGTAGCTGTGGTAATCTACTTACAAATGTATTTCATTTATTCATTTCTCGGTTAGGTGCGGGAACTACACTTTTTCTGAGCTATATAATTTTTTTTTGAGTAATTCTGAGCCAAAAAGAACTGAATTGATGTTTCTGTACTAATACATGAGATGCCAGAAAGAACTGAATTGAGAGTGGGAATGCAGGTTTCAAATTGCAGTTACATTCTTTTAGTTCTGTAATGTTTAGTGCAGTGCAACCTGACTGATATTGCCATATTGGGTCTCCTTTTCCTTAAATTTACAATGACCATCGTATTTGTGCCTATTATAATGGAAGGTGCAGTCACTATGGATGTATCTTTGAATAATAACTGGGAAATGGTAAGGAGCTAAGCTATAAACTTTGATACTTTATGATTTTTTCCTTATATTTCTGCTACTTTTTGTCCTGATGGAGTATTTCATAATTTTCAAAACTTCAGGATTTCCCCCCTGAAAGTTTGAGGATTTCAAGCACTTCGTGAGATCAAATTTTGAGATATCTGAATGTTAGATTCTTCTGCACCTCCACTGCAATAAAAGTCAATTGTTCATTATTGTATAATTCTACCTTGCATATGACTAGTAAATGTTGTAAAAGTTCTTTTGAATGGAAATGGGACACACTGGTATGCACAGCTTAGTGCAGCGGGGGTCTGAACATTCAGCCTTTGTAGAATGCTTAGAAACAAATCACTTCTAGCATATGCTTTCTTAAGAATGTTTGAGAAAGAACCAAACACACCTTGTTTTTTAACTCTGCTTTGCATAGAGATGAGACAAGTCTTTTAACTCTGCTGTATATTCGGCAATTTGATGGCTCCAAGATCCACCTTGTTAATAGGGTGGGTAAATCAGATCATTTTCTTTGTGTTGACCTTTTTACAAGATTATTTTGTATATGAAGCTAATACTTAGACATCCTTATGAATTATGATCAGGAATCTTTCTTCTATTTCAAGAAACTCATGGTCTGTGAATTGACGCATCTCAGTGAGAATTATATGTCAGAGCACCTGTCAACCTGGTGATCACTATCGATGACTAAATTTCAAGGAATTTCAGTGGTCTATTGGCCTATAGTACCTGGAAGTGACTGTTGCGGATGATCCAGTTATCTGCATCCTTGTCAGTGTTGTCCTTGCGCCTGGCATTGCAAAGGCAGATGGCCGGGAACATTGTTTTTTTTGTCCAGAAGTAGGATATCTATGCCTTTTGAAGATTGTATCATCGATATCTATGCCTTTTGTCAGTCTCCAAGATGCAGCCATAGGTAGTTTATTAAGTCAATCCATTAATACCCACCATGAGAATTTGCATCTTTGGAATGTTCTTAGGATGTATCTCTTTCTTTAGGATGTATCTCTTTCTTTGTAACCTATTCTATGTTTGTTCTTTATGAACATTGTTTTTCCTCCATGTCTGCATGTTGACAGATGTAACATTTTCTCAAATATATTTTCTGAGCCGATTTTGGAGCATCGCTGAGCTATGATGTATAGTTGAGTTTGGTTGACCATAATACTGTTTTCTTTAAAATTGTCCATCATTATGCTTTGTAGTAAACATTAGTCATTTTCCAACTGATGATGGTGATGACTGAAATAAAAACATTTATACTAATGGAACTCATATCAGTTTCAAGGAAGAAACTCCTATCAGTTGTCGATTCTTATTCACCTCATGCTTAAAGGTGTAATGGTGCATCAAGCTGATAACTTTACTTGCTGCTGCCAAACAATTATATATACTACTCAGTTATTTTTCAGATCCATTTATATATAATCCTCGCCTTGCGAATCTGATCATGGCTTCAGATCAACAACTGTATAATGGGTTCCACTGTGACTTTTTAACCGCCAGTTAACTCCAACAGGTCTACCATGTGGACCGAGGGCTGGTCTGGTGACTACTAACTTTTTCACTGATATATATGATCTCATACCACGATGAATTTTATTCAGATGACTCTAAATGATGAGGAATGAGTTTAACATGCTCTAAGGTATGCATATGGAACTTATGAGAAGTTTAGTGCGTGTGGATTTCTAAAATCTATAAGAGTAACTCCAACGTTTTTACAAATGGGCTTTGCATTCTTGTACAAAACTCCTATCCAACGGCTTGGCAAATGGGCTTTGCATTTTTGTTGATTTGGCAAAATTCTAGGATGGATTGGCATATATGTAAGCTCGCGATCGGCTTGGCATCCCGTCTCGCGTGCTACTCCCACGCGCGCTCCCGCGCCGCTGGGTTTCTTTTTTGGATTTTGGCAAGTCAATTTTGCCAAACCGTTGGAGATAACCTTTTTTTTCTCCTCCTCATATTGATTTGAGAGTTGGCAAACTCCATGTTCTGCCAAACAAAAAATGCAAAACCGTTGGAGTTGCTCTAACTCCTATAAGAACAAACTCTGAACATGCAAGATGCCCACCTAAGCAACCACTATCACACACAATTAAAAATCCACTAGCCCATGGAATTGTAGTGTCCACGTCATCAAGTCACTATATTTGTCTCAACATGCAAGCAGGCCAACTAAGCAACAAAAATCCACTAGCCATACAATTGTAATATTCACGTCAGTAAGACACATAAGTATTTTGTTTGTCTATGTCATCATGCCACGCAATTCACTAATTCGTATTCCGCAGCAACGCAATTCGTATTCCCGCAGGAACCCGCAAGGTATTCTCTTAGTTATGTTAATTTTGAACACCATAGCTATTGTGAACTCCACAAATTGCAGGAATGCTATAACATATTGTGGAGCACATGATAGTGTTTTAATTTATAGTTAATGAATTCTTTATCCAAAAGTGAAGGTGCAACTTTTACAACAACGTATTTTTGTCACCTTTTTCCATCGTGTTTGATGTCCTATAAAATAATAATCTTCAAATACAAGTGGAAATGTGTCAACAGTAAATGTATATGTGTCATATGTTTGTTTATTTCTCCTGTTTTGGATATTAATTGGTAGTATGAGATCGTCGATAAGGCCAGCCTTAATGGTGAGTTTCATCTCCCAAATTCCAAGACGTGAAACTTGCGATAAAAGCGAGTATCTCACACAATGCATAATTTCATGGCACAATTTCATATACTAATTTAGTCTTTTACGGGATTCCTCCTTCCCCACCGCACGAATTGCATGTCGGTATGGATTTCATCTCTCTTCACCCCGACCCACACGGAGATGCGGCCGGTGCTAGCGCTTTTTTCACTAAGTTCAAACTCAAATTACATGCAAGGAGTCACTTCAAAGAGTCTTAAGCAGTGATGGTGGACTTGCTAATCCATATGTTGTCCTAGTAAATGGGGCAACACATTTAGAACTTCATTCAACACTGAAGTCAGTTTCCTCAATTGGGCTAGCATCATCAGGAATAACCTCATCCATGTCAGGCTTACTTGTAGTAAGCCTCCTAACAACAATGACAAGCATCACAAGTACCATGGCAACTGCATTTCTGGCCAGTTCCTCACGGATTTGCTGCGACCATCTACATGCATGCAAAATTAAAATTTACTAAGTTCAAAATACCCTGGCCGGCCTCAAACTTGAAGCATGAGCATAAAACAATTAAGGAGCACGGCTGCATGCATAAGCATGCCTCCCAGTTCTAGGACTGCATCATAGACCATTCAAAAACAAATAGGCATCGCAATCAGGGACCAAAACGCACAAATTTGAAGCACATCATGCAACCTCCACATAAAACATCAATCAAAGCAACAAGTGAGGCGATTTGGGGGCTAGAATTCACCTTTGCGGGCTGGCAGGAGCCCAACCCGAGCAGATCGAAGAAGAAAAAGTCGGAGACTACACAGATGGAGGAGGAAGAGGCGGATCCGGTGGTCACCCCCACGAAATCAACACCAGAGCTAAGGTAGACGAAGGAAGACGAAGACGGCGCCCGGAGTCCCGAGGGAGGTGGTGGTGCGCCGCAACAAGTCGTGGTAGATCCGCGTTGCCTGAACGGAGAGGAAGCTCGAATCGCCGCACACCACCACACCACCGACGCCGGTCTCTCACGGGAGCTACGGTTTAGGGTTTGGGAACCAATAGATGGCGGCTGCGGGTGGAAGAAAGGCCATGGATTCGGCGGCTGAAGGAAGCGCGCGGGGAAGTTTCACTGCTCCAGTGGGAGCTCGTTGGAGCCACCCGCCGCCACCGTAATCGCCCCCAAATCGCCCTCCATGCGTCGCGAGCAGCCGAGCCCTAGCGATACGCAAGAAAGTGGCGTAGGAGTGGAGCCTGGCGGAGGGCACCATTTTGCCTCTGCGGGGATGGGCTAAGGGGAGGAGAAAATAAACCCAAACACCAAAATTGGCTCCAGCGAGCGCATGGGCTGGCTCGGGCCACCCTATCAAACATGCCCCTAGATGACGACGCTGCGAGGCACCAGCACGGGAGGCCTGACGCGGCCAAACCCTATAGGCACAGCCTGGCATTGTCACGCCCGCGCCTGTCCCTGCCGTCCACCTTGACGCCGACCTTCCACGAATCGCGCGGCTTTGCGGATGAACCCCTGCGGGCGGCCTTACCTGGACTGTCGAAGGAATAGCCATCTAGGATTCAACTTGGGACCTGTTCAGAAACTACTTCGATTTGCATCCTCTTATAAACCTGTCGTTCATTTGTTCAGGATTCATGATTCATGATTTGTCTCTTTTCCAGGTTCAGTGCCCCCAAAGTTGCAATGGAATGAAGCCATCAGCCCTGTGCTGATTCACAGATTAGAACAATTAGTCCATATTTATTGAGTTACATAATATTATGCTACATATATATTTTCAGCAGTAACACCCATTTGTAATCAGCAAGGTTCCTTTTCTTTTTCAGCCAACACAAGGAGGCCAATGACGACCTTACTCAGGGATCCAGGACCAGGGCATTGGTCAGCCAGTACAACCAGCCTATTCAGTACCTTCTTTTAGACTCCTCCATTTGCCACATGTTATCTACAAAACTGGTTATATATAGTTTGTTGCTACATAGTTTGGTGCCCAGCTTCATAATCTTTACTTTTCAGATACATAGATATATACTACCATCTTTAATGTTGAGATACACTTTTATCTATTATTCATGGACAATTGTATATATGTTCCTTTGTTATGTGTTTCATCTCCAGGAGGTACGCAAGTCCTCATTGAAAACAATACCTGTACGAACAATGTACACACAATAATGTTGACTGCCTTATTTTTTCCTTGATGATGCATGTAAGTATTCTAATCACACTCTATTCTCTTTAGCATCAACTACCTATAATTTAAGCCCTGTTTAGTTGGGGAAAAAGGGGTGAAAAGTTACACTGTAGCACTTTCGTTTGTATTTGATAACTTTTGTCCAATCATGGCCCAAATAGAATTAAAAGATTCATCTCGACCTAGGCAGGCAAAAGTACAAACATGCAACAGCTGCTACTTAATTTAGTGCTCCATACAGGCGGAAAGTACAATTGATGTGATAGGTGAATAGTGGCAAATTTTGCCAACTAAACAGGGCCTTATTTGGTCTCTAATGCAGCTTTTGCTATTTCAGTTTTACTCCATTGTGTCAGGCATCCCCATGGATTCCACATGGTTTGTGCCATCTCTAGATGGCCCCCTTTTGCACGGCAATGCATTTTTCCAGAGTAGTAGCATCGACCACGGAATGTGCGTTTGGAACAGGAGCTCTGCTCAGCTGGTAGTAGGCGTCTATGTTTACGATTTCACCATTATCGGTACAATCGACATGAACCAGGGTGTCGAAAGGATCACAGTGCCAGTCTGCCTTTCTAAATTTTCATTCAAAGATTTCTATGCTTGCTTCCTGTTTTTATAATGTATTTTCCTGCTTGCCCCTTTTTGTATTATGCTGTTGAATCTTTCATGTTATTAATACAAGATTAATTGTATTCCACCCTGTTACTTCGTATATAGCTAGATGCTTACTCAGTAAGGTCTCACAGTTCAGTAGTACAAGCCAGGAACATCAGCTGTGATTAGTTTTCACTTCATCATAGCAGAATGAATCTATATACACTCCTATTACTCAGTACCTACTATTCGCGCAGGGGTTGTGACTAGTTCCACCTTTAAGGATGGGGGACCATGTGAAGTTATTGTTACAAAACACGGTTAAATCTAGACCCGAACGGATCTATTAACCAATGACGCGGAAGCATAATCACCATAGAAGAAAATACGCAAACGAGAACGACACCGAGGCACGATGCTTTTTTAACGAGGTTCAGCGATGTGCTTAATCCTCGGGGCAATCACTGCGGGAAAACCGGCCTTTGCCGACTGCCTGCAGCTTTGCCGACTGGCAAATGTCGGGCAGTCGGCAAAGGCCCTGGCAGTCGGCAAAGAGGGCCTTTGTCGACCCTTTGCCGACTGTCTCAGGCTAGCAGTCGGCAAAGATGCCTTTGCCAACTGCCAGCTGAGGCACTCGGCAAAGATTTGATTTTTTTTTTAATCTTGATTCCAAACTTTTTCTATGGTCCCTCTAAATTGTATTGAATCATATTTTCAAATTTGAAATTTTTTTATAACTTTTTGCTATATATTTTGAATTAATTTTGTTTACTTGAATTTTTCTCGAAAAAGTAAATTTGAACTGCAGGTGAATGAAATAATGAAATGGAGCCATTCAAAAAATTATATTCATGTTAGAGAGTGTATATTAAGGCCGTATCCAGAAACTCACCCAAAATTTTGAACGCCTTGTTCACGAAACATGACCATTCAATTGCGGGAGAAGTGTTTTTTAATTATATAAAATGCAAATGAAGTTTGAAAATCACGAAACATGGCGAGGTGTCATCCCATCATATGTGGAGGCTGTGGTAAAAAATTGAGAATTTTTCGAATAAGTTATGACATCAGATGGCTAAAACTCAGATATCTCCACATGTGATCACTTAGGGTCACATGTGGAGATGTCTGGGTTTTAGATATCCGATATCATAACTTGCATGAATCATTCTAAATTTTTTATCAGAGGCTCTTCATGCGATATCATGACACCTCGACAAGTTTCGTGACTTTCGGACTTCGTTTACATTTTATATAATTAAAAAACACTTCTTCCGCAATTGGATGGTCATGTTTCATGGACAAGGCTTTCAAAATTTTGGGTGAGTTCGTGGATACGGCCTTAATATACACTCTCCAACATAAATATAATTTTTTGAGTGGCTACATTTCATTATTTTATACACATGCAGTTCAAATTTGGATTATCGAAAAAAATCAAGTAAATGAAATAAATGAATGAAATATAGTAAAATGTTATAAAAAATCTCAAATTTGAACATGTGCTTGTAAACAATATACTAGGACAATAGAAAAAGTTTGAATTCAAAAGAGTTCATCTTCTCATGCTTTTGAATTTGAAAGATTTAAAACAAAAAAATTAAAAAAATTAAAAAAGGCTTTGCCGAGTCCCCTTCCTGGGCCACTCGGCAAAGGCGCTGGTCCAATAGGCCCACCAGCCCGCTTCCCACCCCCACTCACTACAGTATATAAGTCACGAAACCCTAACCCCCACCCCCAGTCTCTCCCCATCCCAGCCGCCTCCCACTCCCTCCCCCTCTCTTTCTCTCTCTCCAACGCACGCCGGCCCTCTCTCTCTAGCACGAGGTGAGAAGGCCCCCTGGCGGCGGCGCGAGACGAGGTGGCCCCCCGTCCCCGGCGGCGCGCGGCGGCCTGGCGGGGCGCGGCCTTCCGGAGGCGCGCGGCGGCCCCCAGGCGCGGCCTCTCGGTGGCGCGGTGGCCCCCCGGGCGCGGCGGTCCCCCGGCGGCGGCAGCACGGCGGTGCGACGCGGCTAGGCGGCGCGCGTCGGCATGGCGGGGCGGGGGCCCCCGGCGGGGCGCGGCGTCCCGGAGGCGCGCGGCGGCGCAGCGGCACCCAGGGCGTGGCCTCCCGGCTGCGCGGCGGTCCCCCAGTGGCGGCACGGCGGGGTGACGCGGCCAGGCAGCGCGCGGCGGCCCAGTGGCGCGGCCTCCCGACGGCGCGCGGTAGGCTCCCCGGCGGCGGATCTAGCAAGGCAGCGCGCGGCGAGGCGTCCCCTGCGGCGCTGGGCACGGTGGGACGGCGGCTGCGGCGGCGCTAGGCGCGGCAGCGGGACGGCGGCGCGGCGGCTGGCGTTGATGCTGGGCTCGGTGGGCCCTGCAGGTGGGCTCTGCTGCCCTTTGTTTTTTTTATTTTTTCACAAAATCTTTGCCGACTGCTTTTTTGGCAGTTGCCTTCCACGTGGCAGTCGGCAAAGATTTCTTTGCCGACCAAGTCTTTGCCGACAATCCTTTGCCGACTGCCAATGTGGAAAGCAGTCGGTAAAGGATTCGCCGACTGCTTTCTGGACCTGTCTCCCGTAGTGAATGACTATGGGCGCTCCTCCCCATAAACAACAGCTACACCGGCATCCGGGCGATCCCGCGGCCTCACCGCCACCCAAACCAGCCGCCAAGTCGCCTCTCGGTTACAACACGGGTGGCCACATATTTATGGCCCCCTAGGACATAGAGTCCGACTACAACTCTAACCTAGTCCCCTAATACAACTCAAGTCGTAGCGTAACTAAACTGTACACATATTCGACACATATCTAACAAACTCCACCTTGACGAATATGCACGCCACCTTGAAGCCGTCCATGCGCAAACCTCCGTGTACCCGAACTGAGTTGTTGCCTTCACAGCTCCACACGAGCTGCCCGACAAGTCCCATCATAGACCCATCGCAAACAAGAGACTCCGTTATCCAGCAACTCCATACTCCATGACTCCACCTGCAGTTGTGCACACATCTCTTTTAATCACCACAGTCTTCTCTTGAGTAAAATTAGACCCATCTCCAACTGTAACATGTCTGACTCCTTGAAGCACGTCTGCTCCATGTTAGACACCACACGAGTTAACTGAATCCAATATCCTACTCAAACTGACCTATCTGAGTGACATATGAAAATCTGCCACAATAGCTTGCTCTTCTTTTTCCACTGCACTGCTACGTCTGACGTCTTACACCGTTGCTCCTACAGCATGACCAACCAGATTGCTCCGGTTGCAAGTACAGACATCCATCGTCTATACTTCCTTCCAACTCAGCTCTACGCCCTTCGATCCTGCATGCATCTCGAATCGATCCGCGTACCTTGCTGTCTTGGAAGCACGCAAACTCCTCCAATACCAAACCCACATTCTGAGTTTGCACCATGTGTCGCCACACCACAGAAAACAAACAACTCCATCAGCCGCCACGCTCCTAGGTCACCATCGCTCATCCCATCGTCGTCTCTGCCTCAATCACGGTATGACTAGCATGTTGCCGCTAGCCTCTCCGCCATAGCCGCGCTGCTCACAAGCCTCGTCAACTGCCCTGCCGCTTGCACATGACAAAGTCAACCCGCTTGATGAACGTCGTCCGCTGTTCGTCTTCAACCGAAACCACCGGTCACGAACAACATTGATTGCTATCGATGCAATCCCGTGAACTCTTCCCCTAGTTTTATGAAGGTTTAAATCAGAACCTAACTCCGAGTAGAACTGGACTCCTCATGCATTGCAATTAATTAACTCGCCTAATTAACCGTCCACAATGCAAACATCCAGTCCTTTTCCTTATTCTGATCTGTTTCCTTGTTCCACGTCGCATGCAATCTATCCTTGCCAAGATAGCCTGGCCGCACCCCACCAGCAGGAACCAAGTCCGTATAGGACTCTTCCCATGTATGCATGCATGCCGTAGCTCCAGCTGCCCACGCTCCGAATCTCCGAGTCCCACAAGATCACCATCCACAGCCAGAAAGAAAAGGAAAAATATAGGCCTACACATGCAATTGCATATTTGCATGTCCTGCATGACCACGACTATTTTTTCTTGCTTCTGTTTCCGCCGCATCTCCAGGTGTTGCATATGTACTCGTCCGGATGTTACGCACCGCATGTAGTTGTGCAACTCCTCCGACTTTCACGGCAACCAGCACCTTCCGTCCAATCTTGACGCCTAGCTGCCTGTACTGCACGCAATCCTACCGAACAAGCCTTCATCTGCACTGAGTTCACCATGGCTTTCGCCAAAGCCACCATCATTGCTTATTCCGCAACGATCACCCCGATCAGGACTGAAATCCCATCAACCTGATCGCGAGTCGAAGCCGCCGTCTTCATCCACAACGTCTTCCGGCCGCACCGTCAAATTTGGCCGTCACATCTGACCGACCCCTATCGAACAGCAGCCACCAGCCACCATCAACCCGATCTCCACGTCTGGAACGATCCTTGTTGATTGCAGCTCATTGGACGGTTCGAGCCACCCGCTCGAAGTTACTCCACCGATCGAGTCGTCGATCGCCGCCACGCTCCACCTTGCGCCATGTCCCGTCCCAGACACACCCGTGCAAGCCTTGCGCGGTGTGGAACATCTCCATCGCACCTCCTGCGATCTTCTTCTATGAACCTGGCTCTGGTACCACTTGTTACAAAACACGGTTAAATCTAGACCCGAACGGATCTATTAACCGACGGCGCGGAAGCATAATCACCATAAAAGAAAATACGCAAACGAGAATAACCCCGAGGCACGATATTTTTTTAACGAGGTTCAGCGATGTGCTTAATCCTCGGGGCAATGACTATGGACGCTCCTCCCCATAAACAACAGCTACACCGGCATCCGGACGATCCTACGGCCTCGCCGCCACCCAAACCAGACGCCAAGTCGTCTCTCGGTTACAATAGGGGTGGCCACATATTTATGACCCCCTAGGACATAGAGTCCAACTACAACTCTATCATAGTTCCCTAATACAACTCAAGTCGTTGCGTAACCAAACTGTACACATATTCGACACATATATATATATATATATATAACAGTTCTTCTATCCTATATAAGTCCAATAGTTGGAGGCCACGAATCTATTTTCTGACTGCTCCTTTCCCAACACAGCTAACCATTTCAACTGAACACTGATGGCTTAGTGAACCAGCACCAGCACGGGCTTGCTTGTACCAATGCTAATTTAGCTAGGGTTCCCGTAAGTGGTAACGACGGCGCTCTGCCGATCTCCTATCCCCATCTCAAATCCTTCGAATCCATCCACTCAATCCGTCTGAATCGAGCTCCTACCTTCGATTGCTTCGCCGATCTGATACTTATCCGTCTGATTTTGTTCTTGTTCGTCCCCTTGCTGCCATCGCCGGTGACTCCTCCATCCAAATCCTCTATTGCCGGCGGCGCTGATTACGATTGATTCGAAGCTGCTGCCGCCCGTCTGTTCCTTGCGCCAATCCATCCTCGCCGCCATCCCGTCCTCATCTGTGCGCCGCCGCCCTGCCTAAGCTCTCGCCTGCAAGCAAGCCGTCTGTTCGCCTCAGGCCCCTGCTTGCAAGTGGCCTCGCCCGCCCGTGATTCGTGCCGCTCTCTGTCTCCCATCGCAAACTCGCCCCTTCCCTTCCCAGTATCCAGCAACGCACTGCAAGCAGGAGCCGCCTAATCAGGCACAGACACGATTGCGGCCCTGCTCCACTTCGCGACCTGCCTCTGGCCGAGTCGTGAGTGTCTGCCGCCCTGCTGTGCTCTCGCACGCGGACATCCCAGTTCCGCCGTGTTGTGTGCGGACACACGAAACGCCCTGGAGCTTGTGTTGTGGCCGAGAAAATCCTTGACGCTCGTGCTCTGCCCGTGGTTCTGCTGCTCGTGCTCCTCCTTGACAGCCGATGTCCTGGTGTTGGTACCGGTACTGCTGCTGGTGCTTGGAGTTACAGTCCACTCATCGACAACCTACGGCGTCGACTTCATAGGAGTCAGGACGGCCATGACGACCTTGTCATGGAATTGCCAGGGCTCGGGTGGGAGCCTTACCAATTCCAAGATGACCCATCTCGCTCGATTGATGAATTCTACTAAAGCCCAGGTATGTTTCATTTCAGAAACCAGATCCTCCTCTGTTACTCGCACTACTTTAATCAATCGTTTTAATGCTATAGATGCTTTTGTAGTGCCCGCTGTGGGTCAATCTGGAGGGCTTTGGCTCTTCTGGAAGGACAACATCAGCTTATCAGTAATAGACTACTCTAAGTACTTCATCTTCGCTTTGTGTAAAAACCTGTTAGATAACCAGCAGTTCGGTCTAGATTGTGTTTATGGTGATCCTCATCACCGTGACGCCCATCTAATATGGGAGCAAATCACAAATTTTGTTGTAGATAATAGTGGTTTGCCTATGCTATGTACTGGTGACATGAACGAAGTTATGTATGCTCATGAAAAATCAGGACCTGGTAGGCCTAATCTTAGACGTATGGATTCTTTTTGTAATCATGTTAAGCAGTGTGGTTTTGTGGATCTGGGTTACAGTGGACCGACTTACACCTGGTCCAACAAAAGACGTGATGCACCAGCTACTTTTGAACGTCTTGATCGATCTTTTGCAAATGCGGATTGGTGTCATGTTTATCCTAATTCTGTTGTTTACCATTTGCCTATGCTTAGAAGTGATCATGCGCCAATTCTTACCTTGCTGAATTCTTCGAGACAAAGAACTAATAAACCTTTCAGATTTGAGAATTGGTGGTTGTTTGAGCAGGATTATGATCAAATAGCCAGAACTAGCTGGCAAAAATCAGCTAACAGGAGCTTCCATCAGAAGACAAAATTCCTTGCAGGTGATCTAAGGCGATGGAGAAAAAAGAAACCCAAGTTAACTGACCAACTGCAGGAAATCGAGGATCGCATTTTACAGGAACAACTCAAATCGCCATGTCAGCAGGACTTCACCGTTCAGCACCAATTGAGTCAACAACATCAACAACTGCTCATCAAACAAGAACAGTTCCATCTTCAAAGAGCCAAAAAGGATTGGGCACGTCTTGGTGATAGAAATACTGCCTATTTCCATCAAGCCATTACCAAAAGAAAAATTAAAAATAGAATCACTTACCTTATTAATCCTGATGGCTCCGAATCCACCACTCAAGATCAACTTGCTGCCACTCTCAACTTATATTTTCAAAATATTTTCAACTGTGATACATCTAATAACCAAATTGATCAGCTTGCTCTTAGTTTCTCATCAAATGCAGGAATATATGGGCGCACAAATACTCCATCTCATCAACATACAGAGCAGCATGATAATCACAGAACCAATGGAGGGGAGTCCAGAAGGTTTTCCAAACCCACTGTGCAAGAGCTACATGATATAGTTAAGGCAATGAGAGGTAATGCATCTCCTGGCCCTGATGGTCTCAGTGCAGCTTTTTATAAAGCTGCATGGCCTTGGATCTCTACAGATGTCCACAAACTGGTAACTCAGTTTTATACCACTGCTTTTATGATTCCAGAAATTAATCAAACCTTTATAGTTTTAATTCCTAAGAAAACTCAACCTACCCTTCCTCAAGATTTTAGGCCCATTAGCCTCTCCAATGTAGCCTATAAAATTATTGCTAAATCTATTGCAGAAAGGCTTAAACCTCTCTTACCTGACTACATTGATCATGCACAGGCAGCTTTTGTTAAAAACAGGCACATCTCATCTAATGTCATCATAGCGCAGGAGATCATCCACTCATTTCATTTACGGACCTGGAAACAGCAAGGCTTCATACTAAAGGTTGATTTGGCCAAAGCTTTTGACAGGTTGAATTGGGATTTCATTGTGGCGGCCATCACACGACTAGATCTTCATCCTCACCTCATTAAGCTTATTTATGCGTGTATTTCCACTCCTACCTTTTCTGTTCTTGTCAATGGTGAGCCTTCCAGCTACATTAAACCAAGTCGTGGCATCATACAAGGTTGTCCTCTTTCCCCTTATCTTTTTGTGGTTGCCATTAATGAATTATCTATATCTCTTCAAGAAGAATTACATAATCACAATCTAACAGGAATTACTCTAGGACCTGGTTGTCCCCCAATTCACTCTCTTCTTTTTGCAGATGATCTTATTCTTTGTGGCAAAGCTACCGTTCATGAAGCTACTATTATCAAATCCACTCTTACCAGATTCTGTGATGCATCAGGTCAAACGCCTAACCTTCAAAAATCTGCTATTCTTTTTAGTAAAAATGTTCCTGTGGATACGGCAGCCTCTATTAGGCAGATTTTTCCTGTTTGTGATCTTATGCCTCATGCTAAGCACCTCGGGCACCCCATCATTTTCAACCATGGTGACAGGAATAAGGCGTACAATTTTATCTATGGTAAGTTTATATCCAAGTTGACAACGGTGCGTGCAAACAAACTCAATCATGCAGGTAGACTCACTTACATTCAATCTGTTCTATCCTCTATACGTGTTTACTATATGTCTATTGTTCTTTTTTCCAAAGGTTTTGTTTCTAAAATTAACACTATTATCAAAAGATTTTGGTGGACAGGTGTTCAGGATGAAAATTCTACTTCCCCAATTGCATATAGGTCTTGGGATGACATTTGTCAAAGCAAAGAAAATGGAGGCTTGGGAATCAGAGATCTAGGGACAGTTAATAAGAGCTTAATCATCAATGCTGCCTGCAATGTAGCTACTAATAAAAATCCTATTCTTATAGCTGTCCTTAAATCCAAATATTTTCCTAATGAATCCTTTTGGACTGCAAAAAATACAGGCACTCGATCTGTTTTCTGGTCATCTATTATGCAGGTTAAAAAAGAACTCCACAATAATGTTGTTCTTCAATTACATGCAGGTAACTCCTCTGTGTGTTCAACTCCCTGGTTTTCAGATTGGCAAACCATTTACCAACATATGAAGAGTCCGGTCACTGTCAACCCCCTGCCTTCTAAAATATCTGATCTATGGATAGACAACACTAATATTTGGGACCTTGATCTTCTTAATGAAATTTTTTACTTTGAGGCTGTGCAGGCAATTACATCAACCATCACTGTGCCCTCTCAGTCCCAGGACACTCTCAGATGGAAAGCCTCAACCAAAGGAGTACATTCCACTAAAGAAATCTACAAAACCTTGTCTAGCAGCAATGTCATTCAGCTTCCTCCACAGGGAACTAGAAGCATTCTTCCACAGGCAAATCAGGTTCTGTGCCGCACATGGAAAAGTAAAAGTCTCCCCCCTCTGATTAAAACCTTCACATGGAGACTCATTAGACGGGCACTAGCATCAGCGGAGCGGGCATCAAGGTTTACCTCTCATATAGACAAACATTGCTCTGTATGTGGACAGGTAGAGACGGATTTTCACCTTTTCTTCCAATGTACTCTACCAACTCAGGTATGGAACACTCTTCAACCTCCTATTAACATAGCCACTCTTGCTCCTGAGCAAGATGGTGTGCAGCTTGCTTTATCTAATATTATCACCACCAATACCTCAGACAATAATATGCAAAAAATTCTCTTCACTCTTTGATATATTTAGAAGGCAAGAAATGATCATAGGTTCAACAACAAGCTATGGAGTGCTTCTCAGGTGCACTATGCCGCTGAAGCTCACAGGACCCCTTATACTTTAGCAAACTCTACTCAGGTGTCTACTCCAACACTGCATAATCAGGTTTTTCAGGTACAAGCCACAGTTTTGCAGCGACCACAGGAGAGTCAGAATGCTCAGGTGTCTACCTCAGCTATGCAAGAGCACCAAGATTCTAACAACCTTTGTGCAGATTCAATTAATCAAAGCTGCCCGCAGCCTGTTACCAATAACACCCATAATCCTACCACTCCCCATCATTTTGCAGGAACAGAAATTCATTTGAACCGTGATGCAACCCCTACCATACCTTCTGAACAAGGAAATCTGGATAGCCTACAGCAAGAAACCACTTCAGGTATAATCTCTTTGCAACAGGGCTGCACGAACCAAAGCTACCAGGTGGATGATCCTCATATAATGCACGGCTCTACATGCTATGCGGATGCTGCCATCGCCCCAGACCAGACGCATCCACAACCCAGAATGGCTGGACTTGGGATTTATTTCTCCAACTTGCAGGGTCATAACTTCACATCACTAAGCATCAGGGCAATATTCCATGACTGCACGTCGGTGCTTATGGCTGAGGCTGCAAGCCTGGCACTTGCATCTTTAATTGCAGATCATCTTGGCGCTAATGGAGTCAACTTTCTGTCCGACAGTGAGCAATTAGTTCACTTTCTAAACAAGGATGACATCTCTGACCCCCCAGATTGGCGCATCAAACCATTCACTCAGACGTTCAGCAACGTTGCTACAGCCACGGCGTCCGGGATATACAAGATTCGCAGGAATTTAAACTATATTGCTGATGCACTTGCTCGGCAAGCTCTACAGGATCATCAACAAGCCATACATGATCGACAACACCAACAGATGATAGAATTCTCTTGCTCAAATGCAAATCATGTACATCAATGCAGCCTATCACAAGCTTTACAACATGTAAGCTTGAACAATGTAACCATCTTAGCAACATGTTGCTGCTAATTAATATATAGCTGTTTCTTGTCAAAAAAAAAAAACCCTCAGAATATGATAAAAAAAGAAATTTATAATATATACATCATCTAAAATCACAAGTGTACAGTGGTAATGCAAAAACATTCCTTCCTAGGGATGACTCTATGTGATTAATCCTCCAAGCCAAGGAACTCATCATATTGACGAGACCTAGAAATTAAACATGAGGGTCACCCAACCTTTGGAATAATCAAATCTAGATGGTTCATCCCAGTTATGGACACCTTCTATGTTGGGAGCTTCAGCCCCACTAGCTCCCTTTATCGAAGTCATTGATAGAAAGTTCAACCCCACTAGCTTCTAGTTGTTGAGAACTAGGGCAACTCATCACCACCTGCAACAATATTATGAAGCGTGCACAAGTACGGGAAAAGTAAAGAAGGGGGTTGTCAAGATTGAAAAGATGATAAGAAACATGAGGATGATGTTTGTGCCACTTTAAAAGCAGAACCTAAAATGGTTCCCATAATCGAGAAGGCTACCACAAAACCAGAAATTATCCCACCTCCTGGCATATGTGAAGAATAATTCTCACTATAATCCAGTTGTATAGCAAGGCTTCTCAAAAGCTGAGAGTAAAGCTAGGCTGGGAGGTATGCCAAAGGGCCTTACACATATGGAAAAAAAAAACCTACCATGCCTGCTTAGATTGCGGAAAACATTTCATGTGAAATTGAAATTGAACCGGTTCCTATAAAATTATTACTATGATATTCCTACGAAGAATTTCCTTTAGAAATGGTGGATAGGACCGCCATCCGGACCCACCAATAGAAATGGGCCATACAGAACTATCCGGAAACGTGATCAAAGAGCCCGATCCTCGCCAAGAGCCCAAGTCCAGCGCAGTGGCCCAGGAGGCAGGCGGCACCACCGACGTGTAGCTGAAAACCCTAATTCCACTAAAAAGAAACTTGAAACCCTAATAATATATATTGGAGCCTTTTACATGAGAGCCATTACAAAAGTTTGGAATTTCACAGGAGCCATTACAAAAGTTGGTCGCTCACAAGTGCCACTGCTCCAAACTTTTTTGCCTGAGAAGCCATTCCGTCAGGGTTCCGTCTGTTTGGAGCCGTTTGCTAGCACTTACAGGTGGGCCTGGCCACGGAAAATGCCCCTGCTGCCCCTGGCGTTCACAGAAGAGGGGGAGAAGCTGTCAGTGGGTTTTGGCGCCAAACCTTGGCGCCAAAACTGGGCCTGGCTGCCTGCTATAAAGTTGACGCCTGCCCTCTGTCCATTTAGTTCTCTCCCCCAGTCAGCTCTTTCTCTTCTCTCCTTCAAGGTCCCTGCTGCGGTGCTGCCATGTCAGAAGCTTCAAGTGCATTTGCGAATAGGGGTGTGGTTAGGCGAGTCCATTGCCCCAACTGCGGTGTGCTTGCGAACCAGTTCACATCCATGACCAGAGGCAACATGCGCCGTGTGTTCCACAAATGTCCATTCTTTTCAGTTTGTGTTGCTAACTTACTCCTTTTCATTTGGATCTAGAACATTGATTTGCACTGTTTGGTTCATAATTGTTTTGCTGATTTTGTTTTCAGGCCGGTGGTTGTTAGTACTATCAGTGGGAGGATGAAATGGGGGAGAGTAGTGCACAGGCAGTGGCTCATACAGCAGCATTGGCTCCTGTTCCTCTTCAAGAAGTGGCAGCATCAGCAGCTATCCCTACCCCAACTCCTATGGCTGTCATCCAGGAAGGTGGCTAGGCTAGTGGGGAAGTGCAAGACAGGATAATGCAGCAGCTCAGATGGATTGAGAAGCTGGTTTTTGTTGCCATCTTCCTTGCCTTGTATGCTATCATGAAGAAGTAGGGTATATGGGTGTGTAACTGTGTCATGTATGGTTAGCTAGAATGAATGAATGAATGAATGAATGAATGAACGAACATTTTGTGGTTTTGGATGGATCCATGAATCAAACACAAGTTATCAAACTGGATCACACAGTACATTACAAACCCAAGTGTTTACCAACATGCAAACATAAGTACATGTCCACAAAATAATGCCACAAAACACACTGCTCAGACTTCATCATTCCAGGTGAAGTTGCTTCCTGCTCCTGGTATTTGCAGCTGGGCTGGAAGGGTCAGCTGGTGGCTTGCTAGCTTGAGTGGCAGACACGTCCCTCCTGGGTGTCAACTTCTTCTTCACTCCCACCTTCCTCCTTGGAGTATGAACTGTAGCAGCTGAAGCTTCTTGTGGTTCATCATGCCACTTTGGACTGAATGGTGCAAGATGTACTACTTGTATAGGAACTGGTTCATTGGACCCAGTTCCTGATTTGCTGCCACTTGAGAATGAGCAAGGGTTAGTAGAGAAGACATGTTTGTGCACAAATTGAGTAGAGGCTTAGTGGCTAACCTGGTGGAGAAAGGTGTACTGCTAGATAGAGAAGTACAAGTTGCTGGCCCTTTTTTTGGGGACAGATGAAGAAGAAGAGGACTTTCTCTTATTTTTCTTATGTACAGCCTTCTCCACTGCTTCATTAGGAGAGAACACCATTCCTATGGCCACTACAATGCTAGTTTCTGTGATGGCTGTACTTGCCTTCTTCTATCTTTTCTTTGGCAGGCCCCTGCAAGTGAAAGGTTAATCAAGTGAGAGGTTGGTCATGTGAAAGGTTAGTCAAGTGAGAGGTTGGTCATGTGAAAGGTTAGCATGTATGATACAAGTAGTTGAGACAAGGTCACCTATTTTCCTCCATTGTAGCTATGTCAGCTGGATTTTCATTCTTGCAGGTGTACCAGTGGTGGCCTAACTGATGGCATACTTCACACTCATGCCTCTTTGACTTCCTCTTGGTACCCCCTTCCACTGCCCCCTTGAACCTGTTCTTCCTTCTACCAGCAGTGGACTTAAGCAAGGGAGGATGCATGAAGAAACCATGCTTGCCATCAGGCCACATTGACTTGTCAGGAATGGATGGGATGGTCCCTTCATATGCAGCTTTGAATTTGGCTACAGAATAGCATTCATCCACATGGTCTTCTAGTTTTTCCCCTGGTATTGATGTTATGTAAGCAATAGCATGCTTACAAGGAATCCCTGACCCCTGCCAGACCCTACATGAACATGTCCTAGTCTTCAAGTTCACAACAAACCTAAATCCAGTGCCACCCTTTGCACAAACTTTAGCCACTCCATCATGTCCTGTGATGACCTCAATGTCTAGGTTGAAGCTACTTTCCCTCAGTTGTTGCATGACATGAGGTAGAATCTTCCCTGTAAGTGTCTTGGCCACCTTTTCCTGTTGTTGCACTTGATTAACAATTTTTGCCTAATTGTATCCATCAAGTCATCAATGTACTTGCCCTTTTCTGCCTTTATCCAGTTGTTGAAGGACTCAGCCAAATTGTTTGTGACATAGTCCACTTTGGATTGTGTGCCAAACTGACTTCTTGTCCACAACTTCTTGTGATTCTCTTGCAGGTACTTCATGGCCTCGTGTTTGGCTGCAGCCATGGCCTGATAATGTTTTTTAAACATGTACTTGCTCCAAGAATATGAAGATGCCCACAAATGGTCATAAAAAATCTTACCACTGTACCTTTTCTTAAAATTCTGTACTAAATGCCACATGCACTCTCTATATTCAGCATATGGGAAAACCTCACCCACTCCATGCATTACTGCCTGACCACAGTCTGTGCAGAAGGTCAGTCCTGGTGGTGTGTCTATTGCTTCCTTTAGCCTCTCCATAAACCAAACCCAGTTCTCATTGGTTTCAGAATCAATAACACCTATTGCTACAGGGTACATCCAGTTGTGAGCATCCACTGCACAGGCTATGCACAACTGGCCTCTGAATTTTCCACACAAAAAAGTGCTATCTACTGCCAAATATGGCCTACAACCATTAAGGAACCCATCAATACATGGTCTGAAGGCTAAAAAGAACCTATTGAACCTAATCTTGTTGTTGATGGTGTGGTGATCAATCACAACAAATGAATCAGGAGATGTTTCCTCAATCCGGGCCTTGAATCTATACAGGTTATCAAAGCTTTGATTCCAAGGCCCATAAAGTTTATCTAGTGCAATATTCTTACCATGCCAGACCCTCCTGTAGGGAACCAAGATTTTGAACTAATCCTTGAGCCTCCTCTGAAGTTCTGTAGCACCAACAGTTGCATCTTCTTTCAACCAATCTATAACCTTTTCACAGACCCAATACTGTGTCACCCCTTTACATATACCAGCCCCCCTCTTGCTTTCACAGTTATGGGGAAATGGGTTCCTCTTCACCTGAAAGTGACATAACAGTACTATGCTTATGTCTGCAAGCAAATGACTGATAAAAAAAAGAATAACAAGAACAAACTAATAGATTACTGTGGGGATATAGACCCCCAGTACCACAAGACAAAACATGGGCCACACCATCAAAGCTGGCCCGGCCCAGAAGATGAAGACGTGCGGCGAAGACGTGCGGCGCAAGGCATTGTACCGCACGGTTATTGTACCAACTTGGATAGTTTACTTGTAACCTTGTCCCTTCAGACTATATAAGAAGGGGCAGGGATAGATCCCCTCAATTCAAGGCAACTCAACTCATAATAATACAAGACAGCAACACACAGGACGTAGGGTATTACGCCTCGCGGCGGCCTGAACCTGTATAAATCTCGTGTCTCGCACTTACTGTGCAACGCTTGTTCGTCTCAGGCGCACCCTCACCGTCTCATCTACTACCTTGGGCATACCCCTCGGTAGACTATCGCCGGTATTCCGTCGACAGTTGGCACGCCAGGTAGGGGGTGTGCTTTCTGATCCCATGGCGAGCAAGATGGAAATCTTTTTTCTCATCGTCGTCAACCACATCCAGCGGCGGCGAACCATATCTGAATTTTCGTCGTCATCGACAACGCCCGATGGTGGCGAACCAGTTGGAAATTTTCTTCGTCGTCGAAAACAACGGTAACGGCATTCGGCGGTGGCAGACCAGATGGAAATCGTCTTCATCAACGCAGAACAACATCGACGAGGACAAATCGATCTACAAAGCTTGTGCCCTTCGACGGTTTGACATCACGCTGGCAGCAAGAAGTCTACGGCGGCGGCACCATGCGACAACAGGCATCTCGTCATGATTTCATCGCTCTCAGCCCCGTGCAACAATCAACAATGCAAGCCAATTAGGAACCATGTCCGATCTGCAAGACCACGTACAATAAAAAAGGAAGAAGTCCGATTTGCATGTCACATTGAAGACGATGAAGCTTCTACCAACGGCAAGCAAAAGCAAGGAAAGGTGCTCGTCCCTACATGTCCGTGTATCGGGCAAGTAAATCAGCCGATGATACTCCAATTTCGATGACCTCTCTAAACTGTCAAGAAAATCTTTCGACCTCTTGAGCGAGCTGTCAAACCTGTTGTCAACAAGCCGATAACTGCTCGGCGACAATCAAAAGCTAAGTCCTATTTTTTATCCTAATTAAGATAATTTGTGATTTATTTCTTCGAATTTCTCCACAAAACTACATGGCAATTGTTGGGGAAATGGGTTCCTCTTCACCTGAAAGTGACATAACAGTACTATGCTTATGTCTGCAAGCAAATGACTGACAAAAAAAAGAATAACAAGAACAAACTAATAGATTACCTTAACTGAGTCATCACCCTTCATGGTTGAGGCATGAATTCTCCACTTGCAGCCCTCAGGACGCCAAGCGCAGTACACTCTGTACCTTCCTGTGTCACTCTTTTCAATGTCATAATGAATCTCACGTTTGACAGCATATGAAGCTAAAGCCAGCTTAAATGCATGCGTATCTCTATACACACTGCCTACTATCATAGGAGGATCATTCTTGTCATACTCAGCATAAGGCACATTGTCAGGCTCACTATCTTTGATAATTTCGTCTACATCCTCCATTTCATAATCACCATCATCATCAGAATCAGATCCTTCGTCACTAGTTGTTTCCCACAATGTATCTGCATCTGATCCTTGACCATCCATTTGTTTGCTGCTACCATGGCTTTGTGGTTGTGAAGGTTGTGGATGCTGAAGACCAATGTCTAGATACAGCCCTTCCTCATCAATACCCACATGCTCAAAGGATGGATTTGGGTTAGCAAGATAGTCATCATCTGCAGCTTGGCTCTGGGTTTGGCTTGGTTCAGCAAAGCTAGGGCAAGGCATTGGAGGGGTCAAGGGGTTTTCAATAGACTGCCAAGATTGCCCAAAATCCCAAGGAGGAATTTCAGGAGGATCAGTATTGGGGCTGTGGTAAGCAAAGGTCATGTAGCAGCACTTGCAGTCCTTATGTTTGGCAAACATGTCAAGCAAATCTTGGTCAGAACAGAGTTGGATGTTTATCTGCCTCTCAACGCAGAAGTAAAACACTCTCACAACATCCCCATAATCAGAAAGATACTTATTCTCCACATCAGCAACCATGTCTACAAAGTTGGTAAGATCAGCATCGACGACTTTGTTCAGACTAAACCACCGAGCACGAGTATGCCGAGCAATTATCCTTATTTCTAGGTTGTAACTGCTGTCAGCGTCCATCCTACAGATGAACAAAATCCAGATCACACATCCCTCTACACGAGGCTAAGATCACACGGGCTACAGAAAACTAACCACAAATCACAGTGAAGAAGCATATCAAGAGGGAAACGAAAGCCTACTCACCGGTCGAGAAGCCAGAGAGGTCGGTCGCCCACGACAGCCCCCTTGTTCGCGGCCATAGGCCGCAAACAGGGGGATTGGGGGTGCTTCACTACGCGCCGCACCCGTAACCAGCGCCCTCGTCGTCTTCTCTGCCCGTGCACGGTGAAAACACAGGTCTTCTATCCTTCCTTCCTTGGGGCCGCCGCCGCCGCCGGTACAGTCATCGATAGGGTTAGGGTTTGGGGAGAGCTCGGGACAGATGGATAGCCAAGTGAGTGAGGTAGGCGCCAAAACCCACTGACAGCTTCTCCCTCTTCTGAGAATGCCAGAGGCAGCAGGGGCATTTTTTGTGGCTAGGCCCACCTGTAAGTGCTGGCAAACGGCTCCAAACAGACGGTGAAAGGATCAAGGATGCCCAAGAGGGGGTGAATTGGGCAACTAATAAATTTTTTGAAATACAATTCAATCTATCGCAATTTGCCTAATGTCACCCCACAAGTGCTTGTCTCAATTCGATTCCTAAAACAAGTTATACAACCTAGAGCCAAGTCCTATCACAAGTATACTATTCTAGGAAAGTAGAGAACACAAAGGAAATGCGGGAATGTAAAGAGTTAGAATGACAAATCCGGTTTTTCCCGAGGTATCGGAGAGTCGGCACTCCCCACTAGTCCTTGTTGGAGCACCCACGCAAGGGTGTACCTCCTCCTTGATCTTCGCAAAGACCATGTGCTCTCTACGGGCTGATCCTTTGCCTCTCCGGCGCGGTGGATCGCCCACAACCGCTCACAACTTCGACTTGGGCCGCCCACAAGCTCTCCAAGCGGTCACCAAGCCACCGATCGTCACCAAACTGTCTAGGTGATGCCGATCACCAAGAGTAACAAGCCTATACTCTCACTTGACCAAGAACAAGGCCAAAGAGGGTGATGGATACACACAAGTCACTCTTGATCTCTCTAGGGAAGAAGCTCACAAGCAATGGAGTTCACACTAATCTCCCCAGGGCTCTTGCTCTCTCACAAGATCAACAAAGGTTCGTTCAGCTGTTAGAAATGGCAAGAGAGATAGAAGGGAGGCAATGATGGAGTATAAATACTCACCCTCTCCAAAACTAGCCGTTCCTCACTTTCCTGCGAACCGTCGAACGCTACCGAGGCTCGACCGTCGGACCATTTGCCACGGTCCGACTCTCACAGTCGCACTGTGCTCAGTCTTGTGTCAGAGGGGCGTCGGACCGAACTCGATGGTCCGACGCTCCACCGTCCGACGCCTGGATCAGCTGGCACAGTGCCTCTCAACGGCTACAACGTGGAGCAATACGACGCTCTTTTTCACTGTTAGAACCTCTCTGGAAGCGTCGGACGCTAAGTTCGACGCTCGCTCTTACAACGGTCGTACGCTCGCTTGAACACCCCGAGGCACCGTTGGACTCTGGCCAATGGTCCAACGACCATCCAGCCAGGGTCCGACGCTCCCTGGCACACTGAGAATCGTTCAGGGGCTGCCACGTGTCGTCGGACTCTCACTATTGGTCCGACGCCCATACTAGGTAGAGTCCGACGCCTCTATTTTGATCAAAACTTCGCCGAATCGAAAACTTTCCAAAACGAAGTTTGATCCTCTCTCTCTCTCAAGAGTCTCCCTGGGCTGTCTAGAGCTATGTTGGACAAGTGTGCATCACATCTACACTCTCTAATCTTGCTCTGAGTCAAGCTACCCATCCAAACCCCTCTTAATAGTACGGTCAAAGAGAAAAAACAAAACCTAAGACTACGCCAAGTGTCTCTCAACTCCAAACGACACTTGGCACTAGCCTATCACTGTCTTATCTTCCATCCTTTGAAAACCGAAATGAATTTCATCGCTAGGGGCTTGAACCTACATGTTATTATGACCTAACCTCTAGGTTATCCTGCAAAACACACGTTAGTCATAATAACTGTCTTGTTGTCATTAATCACCGAAACCACTAGGGCCTAGATGCTTCAATCTCCCCCTTTTTGGTGATTGATGACAACAACCTCAAATAGATTTAGAAAGGGTGAGGTTTTTAAAGGCTTGATTCATATAAGCATGTGACAATAAAAGCAAAGGGGTTAGGCATGCTTATACAAATCAAGACCACAAGGTACATATAAGATATGAAATAAGCACAAGTACCAAGTGTTATGCTCAAGATCAGAGTGAAGTGCGGAAGCAAAGACAATGAGCACAACAAAAAGAGAACCAAGTGGCATGATATATATAAAATGAAGCTCAATCCACATGTCACACAAGTCAAGTCTCAAGCACACATATACACAAATTACATGAAAAACAACCATGATATGCATGAGAATGTCACAATAAAAAAATAAGAGCGAAACCCTCTCACATCGCTCCTCCTAAATCTATACTCTCTCTCCCCCTTTGGCATCAAGTACCAAAGGACCTAAGACTCTGGAAGAGGAGAAGGAGCAGAGTCGCAGTCGGAGGAACGAGAAAGCATCGCAAACTGAGTCGGGTCTCCCTCTGACTCTGAGCTCTGAACGGCCTGACCCTCTGTCTAAGCACGGGAAGGTGAAGTGGTCTAGGTTGGCTCGACTGTCTCTGTAGCTGCTGTTGTGACTACTACGGTCTCAGTCCCTATGGAAGTTGGGAGAGGCTCTGAGGAGGCGACTGAAGACGGTAGTGTCTCTGTAGTCCCAGTGGCAGGTGGAGCTGTGGTGGTGGTAACAGGCTGTCTGAACTCAGGAGGAGTGGGCAAGCCTGTGATCTCGCTGAAGGTAGCACCCAAGCTCCTGGTCACTGAGGGGCCACCTAGGTCAGGTGTGAAACCGGTATGGATCGGTGTGAACCCCTGAGTGCCTGGCGTGGCAAACCACTGCTGAGTTTGCTGAGTCGGCGTGATGAACTGACTCTGGAGTGAAGCTGTGCCCTGACTTTGAAGTCCACTGGACTGTATCGCTGGAGTCACCTGGGCTGCAGTAGTTGCCGGTCCAACCTGCTGGACTGGAGAGGCAGTGGCTAGGTACGGTGGTGCTTCGGGGTGCCTGATAATGTGCTCCATGAACCCAAAGGTCTGTAGCTGTATCTGCTGGCTCTGGAGCTGCATCTAGAGCATCTGCTACTCGAACTGGTCCTACCTGAGCTGAATCTGAGTGAGAGCTGCAACCTGCTCCCTGGCAAACCGGGCCTGCTCCTCTGCCTGTCTCTGCTATGTCTGCTGTAAGCTCTGGAGGATAGCAAGCAGTGCAGGGTCTGTCTATGAAGTCTGTAGAGAGGAGCTGGACCCACCGGCCTCCGAGTCGTGAGCTCGTGGACGCGAAGGGGTGGGCCGATAGTCCCTGTCAGAGCTGGACGAGGAGGTGTCGACGAGGTCGTCGTCTGCAAGTAACTGCTCAAGCTCGCTATGGGCAACGTGCCTCATAGCCTCGTCCTGCTGCTGTACCTCTGCCATGTCAGCCCCTGAAGTCTGACGGCGCTGAACTCTGTGCAAGGCTCTGCTGCCACGGCGTCCGTAAATCAGAGAGGTCATCCTATAGACTGGAAACTCTGTCTCAGTCTGGCGCAGCTCACGGGAGATAGCTGTCCAAATCTGGTGCAACCTACGCTCAAGGATGTGAGAGATCCAGTGAGCGTAGGGAAGCTGTTGCCTAGACCTGATGCCCTCTACAGTGGTGTCCTCCATCTCACTCATGATCAAGTCTGCAACGTCAAACTTTGACTGCTGGACCAGGGCACTAAGGAGCCACAGCTGTAAGTGAGTAAGTCCCTCCTTGTACCCCTCCCGCGGTAAAAGTGTACGCCTCATCACGTCGTTCAAGAGACGAACGACGGGATGAAGCTCCGAAGGTGTCCTGCGGGAGCCGTCTCCGAACGACGGTCGAAAGCACGCTGCTATATGAGCAGTACCAAGTGCCAGTCCTCCGTGAGCCCTCCTCGGCGGGTCTGTCGTGGCATAGCAAATGTTGCACAACCTGGTAGCTGACTCTGGCACTCCAAGCAGCTCTCGCAGAGCCTTCGCGTAGAGCCGGTATGGCTCTCCGCCGAAGGTGTACTGCATGTACTGGTGGTCGGGGTCTATCCATACTGAAGCATAGAACTCTCTCACCCACGACTCCACGTACCGGCCTGAACAGCCAAAAGCTCTGCTAGTCCAGGCAGGTAAGTCAAATATGGTCTGATCTCCTCTCCTGCTGCCTGGACTATGTCCTCTAGGGGATATATCCTGTGCTATCGTTGCCCAACTCCTGTGGCCATGAGGGCGGTGAAGAAGTCCTCGTGAAGAGTGGAGTACCAGCCCTCAGAAGCTCTGGGATCTCTCTGATCCGGAAACCAACTAGCAAGTGAAGTCTGTCGGAGCTCTCTGACTCGGGCTGCAGAGATCCTCCGCAGGTCCAAGTGAACGTCTGGCTCAGGCTCCGGCTGAGGCTCGGAGGGAGCAGGCGCCCTGGGGACTCGGTCGCCGCGCCTCTGACCAGCGGGCCAGGGTGGCACCGAAGGTCGAGTGCGGCCCGAGTGATGAGGAGGTGGAGCCTGGGCCTGCTCCCCCTGACCTGCTGCTCTGGCTGCCTCGGCTCTGTCTCTGGCTGCTCCTCAGACTCATCTCTGCTTGATAGACTGACAGAAATACCTCCAATATGTATACCTCTGCCACGCTCTGCCTCCTCTGCAGCCTGTGCTACCCTGATAGCTTGCCTCTGCTCAGCTGTAAGTCTCTTCCTTTTCTTGCTGCTCTCGACGAGAGGGGCCTTCCCCTTGTCCTGAGGTGGACGAGGAGGAGGCCTCTCGTCGCCACCTGTGCCTCCCTCACTACGACTGGCCTGCTTGCACCTCACCATCTCTACCAACTGTCACTGTCTCTCAGAAACTGACAACTGCCGCTGACACTCAGAGGCTTGGCCTCATTCCGTATCCGCGGGCTTGGCCCCGGATTCACTGATCCACTGCCAAACACTCTGACCACGACAGCTGAGGGAAGACCTGTGAAGAGGCAAGATCTCTGTCGACGCGGGGCACCACAAGCAAGGGAAGTCACACGGGGTGAAGATCACCTCCACAAACCCTAGAAGGTCAAGAACAGGGGTTAACCTGCACAAGTGCTGAGAGGACACGGCGAAAAAACTGGTTAAGGCATTTCATCGAGCACCTTAAGCGCGAGGTGGAGAGAAGGATGTGATGCACGAGATTTGAAGCCCACCACCACAATGTGGGAGGAGCTGGAGTAGACGGGGAGGAAGAACTCGTCGACGACGAGCACCTCGAGCGGCGGTGAAAGGCACGACAGTGGTGAGGGGCACGGCGGCGACTCTTGACACAGCGGCGGTGCTGCTCGGCTGCAGCACGCGACCGCGCGCAGGAGAGGGCGCGCACGCGCGGGAAGGTGCTGGCGGCCGGCGGCGAGGGCGCGGACGGCTCGAGCGGAGGAGCAGGGCGGCGGCGCTAGGGTTAGGGTTTGGGTGTACGGGCGGCGGCGCGGTGTATGGCTCAGGAGGATCGACGCCTTGCAGTGCCGAATGAAAGGGATGACAAGCGGGTCCCACGCGACAGAGAAAGAAAAGAAACCGCATCTCGCTTCCGAACCGACCGTCGGACGATGACTGTAGCAAGCGTCGGACCAACGCTCTGCAGGGTCCGACGCTTCCAGTAAGTTCTAGAACCCATCGGACTTAGTCCGACGCTCCTCGTCGGACTATAAACTTCGCTCCGATGGCGTGAACGCGGCGCGACACGGCGTGAACTCGTTTTTCAATAGTCCGACGCCTCGAAAATCTCAGTCCGACGCCTTCATCCGACGCATTAACCAGTGTCCGACGCTACAGTCCGACGCCCTAAAACCTGTTTTCTTCCAAGAATCTTCGCGCCAATTTTTCCCAACTAAGTTCCAACCCCAATAAGGGTCAAATAAACACCAGTTGGAACTAGTATGAGATGTCCTCTCTCAAACGCTCAATTTTTTAAATATTTTGCCTTAGGCATACGTGAATTTTATAAAAATAGGCAATAAGCTCCAAGAATGAAACGGCAAAATAACAACCATGCATATGCAATGCAGATTCGCGTGAAGTAAACTAGTTGCTTGTCAAGTTTGTCCTCGGATAAGCTTCTTCACACACTTTTGGGCGGTTATCTTAGCCGAGTTAGACAAGCCCTACATGCAATTCAAAGTTAGACATGTTTTATGTTACAATGCAATGCACATGACAACACAAGATCATCTTTTAGTGAAGTTGCTTAGATCAAGACAATTAAGTTCATTCCTTAGTGAGCAAAATCGTGCCTCATCCAATGGCTTAGTGAAAATGTCCGCCAAATTATCATCCGTTCTCACTCCCTCAAAGGAAATGTCACCCTTGGCAACGTGATCTCTAAGGAAGTGATGACGGATGTCAATGTGCTTTATGCGGGAGTGTTGAACCGGGTTGTTGGCAAGTTTTACCGCACTCTCGTTGTCACACAACAAAGGCACCCTTTTAAGATGATTCCATAATCAAGTAGGGTTTGTTTCATGTAAAGAATGTGTGCACAACAAGCACCCGCGGCAATGTATTCCGCTTCGGTTGTTGACAAGACAACACTATTTTGTTTCTTGGAGGACTAAAAAACTAGTGATCTTCCAAGCAAATGGCACCCTCCGGATGTGCTTTTCTGGTCAATCTTGCAACTGGCATAATCCGAATCGGAATAGCCGACAAGAGTAAAGTTAGCTCCTTTGGTATACCAAAGGCCAATACTTGGGGTGTGCTTTATGTACCTAAGGATTCTTTTTACTGCAACTAAGTGAGGTTCCTTAGGGTTAGCTTGAAAGCGCGCACACATACACACTAAACATGATGTCGGGCCTAGATGCGGTCAAGTACAACAAACTACCGATCATAGAACTATAGAGAGTTTGGTCAACCGATTTACCCCCCTCATCAAGATCGAGATGTCCATTGGTTGGCATGGGGGTCTTGAAGGGCCTGCATTCTTCCATCTTGAAGCGCTTGAGGAGGTCCTTCGTGTACTTCTTTTGCGACACGAACGTCCCCTCCCTCATTTGCTTGACTTGAAAGCCGAGGAAGAATGTGAGCTCACCAATCATGGACATCTCAAACTCCTTGGACATCATTTCACCAAATTCCTTGCAAAAATCTTCATTAGTCGAACCAAAAATGATATCAACAACATAAACTTGACAAATGAAGATATGCCCTTTGTGCTTCTTGGTGAATAGACCCTTGTTGATGAGGAAGTCGCGGAGGCGCTCATACCAAGCCCGTGGGGCTTGCTTCAAACCATATAGCGCCTTGGACAACCTATAAACATAGTTTGGATATCTAGGGTCTTCAAGACCCGGCGGTTGGGAAACATAGACAAGTTCATTTATGAAGCCATTTAAAAATGCAATTTTCACATCTATTTGAAAAAGTTTTAGGTTGTGATTAGATGCATATGCAAGTAGGATACGAATGGCCTCTAATCTTGCCACCGGGGCAAAAGTCTCCCCAAAATCTAAGCCTTCAACTTGAGAGAATACTTTTGCCATGAGCCTTGCCTTGTTTCTCACAATGTTGCCCTTGTCGTCTTGCTTGTTGCGAAACACCCACTTGGTGCCTATGACTCTTGCTCCTTTTGGCTTCTCTTCAAGTGTCCACACTTGATTGCGGGTGAAGTTGTTGAGTTCTTCATGCATGGCATTCACCCAATCCAGATCTTGAAGAGCTTCTTCTATGCTAGTAGGCTCAATGCAAGAGACAAACGAGTGATGTTCAATGAATTGAACATGCCTTTGTGAGCGAGTCATTACCCCCTTGAAGGACTCCCTATTATGAGAGCTTGAGGATGTGCTTGTAGGAGTGGAGAGTTCTTCTATCAACCACTTGAGGAGGAGGTTGTGGAGCATCAACATCTTGTGCTTGTGCCTCAACTTCTTCTTGTGTGACGTGGGTGTCTTCATGTGGATCCACCCCATCTTTATCTTCATCATCTTGAGGCACATTTGATGAAGATGGTTGATCGATCACATGCACATCATCACCATCATCTTTTGGCTTGATGTCTCCGGTTGGCATGTTCTTCATAGCCTTCCACAGTGGTTCATCACCTACATCATCATGATTCTCATGCTCTCCTTGAGAGCCGTTAGATTCATCAAACTCCACATCATATGTTTCTTCAATAAGTCCGGTGGCATTGTTGAATACTCTATATGCTTTGGACTTCAATGAGTAACCAACAATAAAACCAATATCACAACGTCTTTGGAACTTCCCTAAGTGTTGTCGCTTCTTGTAGATGTAGCATTTGCAATCAAACACCTGGAAGTAGGAGACGTCCAGCTTCTTGCCAATGAGTAGCTCATAGGGGGTCTTCTTTAGCAACCGGTGAGGGAATAGGCGGTTGGATGCATAACATGCGGTGTTGATTGCCTCCGCCCAAAACCTCTCCGGTGTGTTGTACTCATCAAGCATAATCCTTGCAAGGGTGATCAATGTTCGGTTCTTCCTTTCAACAACTCCATTTTGTTGAGGGGTATAGGAGGACGAGACTTCATGCTTGATCCCAATTTCATCACAATAAACTTCAGTGTTTGTGTTGTCAAACTCTTTTCCATTGTCACTTCTAATCTTCTTGATCTTCACTTCAAATTCATTTTGTGCTCTCTTGGCAAACTTCTTGAATGATCCGGCAACTTCGGTCTTGTCATGGAGAAAGAACACAAAAGTGTATCTTGAGAAATCATCAACAATTATTAGACAATATAGCTTGCCACCAATACTTGCATAAGTTGTTGGCCCAAATAGATCCATGTGAAGTACCTCTAATGGTCTTGATGTAGATACAAATGCCTTGGATGGATGAGTATTTGCAACTTGCTTGCCGGTTTGACAAGCACTACAAAGTTTGTCCTTCTCAAATACTACATCTTTCAAACCTCTCACCATTTCCTTTTTCAATAGCTTCTTGAGTGTGCTCATCCCAACATGTGCAAGCCTTCTATGCCATAGCCACCCAAGAGATTGTTTGGTGAATAGACAAGTCTTCAAGTTAGCATCATCCGAATTGAAGTCCACTAAATAGAGGTGATTGTACTGAAAACCCTTAAATATCACTTGATTGTCATCTTTCTTGGAAACAACCACTTCTTCACTTGTAAATAGGCATTGAAAGCCAAGATCACACAATTGACCAACCGATAGCAAGTTGAAGCTCAAAGAAGCAACTAGAAGCACATTTGAAATTGAATGATCATTGAAGATAGCCATTTTGCCAAGCCCTTGCACTTTGCTCTTGGAATTATCACCAAATGTTATCTTTCCTTGCTCTTCTACATTCTCTTCAAGTGACGTGAACATACGAGCATCACCGGTCATATGTTGAGTGCATTCACTATCAATTACCCAATGAGTGCCACCGGTCTTGTAGTTCATCTATACACAACAATCAAGCTTGATGTTTAGGAACCCATACTTGAGAAGGGCTCCGGACTTTCTCAACCAAAGCTTTTACCACCCACAATTGCCTAGGCCTATTCTTGTTAGGGGGTCCTAAGAACATGACTTTCACTTTGCCCTTAGAATCTTTCTTTAGCATGAAATGAGCATCAAAGGCAAAGGGCCTAGCATGCTAGGGCAAAGGTTGTGGTGGTGGTGTCTTGCACTCATGAGCAAAGTGTCCTTCTCGACCACATTCAAAGCATCTCTTTGGTTTGGGCTTTGACTTGTTCTTGGCTTTGTTGAGGAGATTTTGAGCTCTAATGTTTTGGACCTTCTCACCCATGTAGCCAATCCCACTTCTATCAAACTTCATCACGGTGTTCATGAGGAGATCAGTTTGGGGATGGCCTCTTGTGAATCTTTGCAAGCCTATGGTGAGATGACTCTTCTCTTGCTTCAATTTCTTGTTTTTTTCCAATAAATTTGCAAGTTGACACTTCTCATTCTTGAGGATTTTGTTCTCTTCTCTAAGCACTTGAACTTCATCATCTTCTTTCACCGTTTCAATGACAATGGTGTTGGTGGTTGATTGCTTCTCAAGCTCTTTCTTCAAGTTGTCAGTTTCAATCTTGAGCTTCAAATAATCATCATGCCAATCGGCCACCACCACTTCCTTGCCTTTGCTACTAACTTCTTGCTCAATGATCAAATCATCACATGATGTAGCTATGTCACACTTAACAACAAGGTTAGGAGCATCATGTGTTTCATTGGAAAGCAAGTCATAAGCCATAGCAAGGTTATCATGATTCACCTTTACTTGAGTGTAATCCACTTTTAGCTTGTTGTAGCTAGTGGTGAGTTCAATGTGTATCCTCTCAAGTTTATCATGTTTTTCTTTGAGCTCTTTTATGTTAGTTTTGAGCTTCTTGAGCTTGGATGACACATTTAGGTTCTCAACTCTAAACTCATCACTAGCTTTAGTGAATTGTTCATTCTTAGCTAAGAGGTTGCCATTCTCAAGTTTTAGCTTTTCATTTTTATTTGTAAGCTTTCTTATAACTTTGGTGTAATCATTAAGCAGGCTAGCAAGTTCATCATATGTAGGTGAATCGTACTCATTGTCACTATAACTACTCTCATCATCACTTTGTATCTTTTTGTCCTTAGCCATGAGGCAAAGGTGTGTTGGAGATGAGGGCGGTGATGGCGGTGGAGGAATAGAAGTCCCAATGACAAGAGCGGCCACCTTCTCATTCTCATCATTGCTTTCTTCTCCGGAAGAGCCACTAGAAGATTCAATGTCGGTGAGCCAATCACCAACAATGTATGTCTTGCCATTCTTCTTATTCTTGTGAAATTGCTTCTTCTTAAATTCTTTCTTCTTGAATGGCTTGGCCTTCTTCTTCTCATCATCACTCTCATCACTAGAGTCTTGCCTTTTGCCCTTGTTCTTGTTCTTGAACTTGTCTTTCTTGGGCTTTGGGCATTGATGAGCAAGATGCCCAAGCTCTCCACAATTGTAGCAATCCATCTCGGAGATGAGCTTTCTTTTGCTACTAGTGAAGAACTTCTTCTTGTTGGAATCAAATTTGATTCCCTTATTGTTGAGCTTCTTGAGCATCTTGGTGGTCTTTCTCACCATGAGAGCAATCTCCACATCTTCATCATCATCTTCACTTGTGGAGTCAAGGGAAGTGTACTTAACTTGAGCTTTGCCTTTCTTGTCGGCCTTGAGTGCCAAGTCTTTCTTCTCTTCTTTTTTGGATGATGATCCATCTTGAGGAGTGATCTTCATGTACATCTCATAAGCATTGATCTTCCCCAATATTTGAGTGGGGGTTGCATTGGAGAGATCCGTTTGATGAAGTACGGTTACAATGTGATCATACTTCTCAATTGGAAGAGCATTGAGGATTCTCCTTGCAACCTCGGCCGGTGAGATTTGAGTGAGTCCAAGGCCATTTACTTTCTCTACAATGATATTCAAGCGAGAATACATGTCATTAGCACTTTCATTAGGAAGCATTTTGAAAGAATTGAGCTTGTCAATGATAAGATAGTATCGTTCCTCTCGCTCATTCTTAGTTCCCTCATGGAGCGCACAAATATCTGACCATAGAGCATGGGCGTTTTTGTGGTTCCTCACACGGTTGAACACCTCTTTGCTAAGGCCTCTAAAGATGATGTTTTGAGCCTTAACATTCCACTTCTCATGCTCTTCCTCAACGGGTGTGAGGGTTGTGCCGGTTTTGGGAGTGGGGTACCCTTGTATGGCGGTTTTGTGAACACCAAGGTCCACCGCCTCAAGGTATGCCTCCATACGAATCTTCCAATAAGGAAAATCGTTACCGTCAAAGACGGGAGGGGGACCATCATGACCACCGGACATCCTTTCTCTTGGCGATTAAGCCAAATTAATGAGCAACGAGGCTCCGATACCAATTGAAAGGATCAGGGATGCCCAAGAGGGGGGGCGAATTGGGCAACTAATAAATTTTTCGAAATACAATTCAACTTATCGCAATTTGCCCAATGTCACCGCACGAGTACTTGTGTCAATTCTATTCCTAAAACAAGTTATGCAACCTAGAGCCAAGTCCTATCACAAGTATACTACTCTAGGAAAGTAGAGAACACAAAGGAAATGCGGGAATATAAAGAGTTAGAATAACAAATCCGGTTTTTCCCGAGGTATCGGAGAGTCGGCACTCCCCACTAGTCCTCGTTGGAGCACCCACGCAAGGGTGTAGCTCCCCCTTGATCTTCGTAAAGACCAAGTGCTCTCTACGGGCTGATCCTTTTCCTCTCCGGCGCGGTGGATCGCCCACAACCGCTCACAACTTTGGCTTGGGCCGCCCACAAGCTTTCCAAGCGGTCACCAAGCCACCGATCACCACCAAACCGTCTAGGTGATGCCGATCACCAAGAGTAACAAGCCTAGACTCTCACTTGACCAAGAACAAGACCAAAGAGGGTGATGGATGCACACAAGTCACTCTTGATTTCTCTAGGAAAGAAGCTCACAAGGAATGGAGTTCACACTAATCTCCTTAGGGCTCTTGCTCTCTCACAAGATCAACAAAGGTTCGTTCAGCTGTTAGAAATGGCAAGAGAGATAGAATGGAGGCTATGATGGAGTATAAATACTCACCCTCTCCAAAACTAGCCGTTCCTCACTTTCCTGCGAACCGTCGGACGCTGCTGAGGCTCGACTGTCGGACCATTTGCCACGGTCCGACTCTCACAGTCGCATTGCGCTCAGTCTTGTGTCAGAGGGGCGTCGGACCGAACTCGATGGTCCGACGCTCCACCGTCCGACGCCTGGATCAGCTGGCACAGTGCTTCTCAACGGCTATAACACGGAGCAATGGTCCGACGCACACTGTCGGACTAAGTCCGATGCTCTTTTTCACTGTTGGAACCTCTCTGGAAGCGTCGGACGCTAAGAAACCTTAGTCCGACGCTCGCTCTTACAACGGTCCGACGCTCGCTTGAACACCCCGAGGCACCGTCGGACTCTGGCCAATGGTCCGACGACCATCCAGCCAGGGTCCGACGCTCCCTGGCACGCTGAGAATCATCCAGGGGCTGCCACGTGTCGTCGGACTTTCACTATTGGTTCGACGCCCATACTACGTAGAGTCCGACGCCTCTATTTTGATGAAAACTTCGCCGAATCGAAAACTTTCCAAAACGAAGTTTGATCCTCTCTCTCAAGAGTCTCCCTGGGCTGTCTAGAGCTATGTTGGACAAGTGTGCATCACATCTACACTCTCTAATCTTGCTCTGAGTCAAGCTACCCATCCAAATCCCTCTTAATAGTACAGTCAAAGAGAAAAAAACAAAACTTAAGACTACGCCAAGTGTCTCTCAACTCCAAACGACACTTGGCACTAGCCTATCACCGTCTTGTCTTCCATCCTTTGAAAACCGAAACGAATTTCATCGCTAGGGGCTTGAACCTACATGTTATTATGATTTAACCTCTAGGTTATCCTGCAAAACACACGTTAGTCATAATAACCGTCTTGTTGTCATTAATCACCGAAACCACTAGGGCCTAGATGCTTCAGACGGAACCCCGATGGAATGGCTTCTCACGCAAAAAAGTTAGAGTAGTGGTACTTGTGAACGACCAACTTTTGTAATGGCTCCTGTGGAATTCCAAACTTTTGTAACGGCTCTCATGTAACGTTCACTCCCAAACGCCACCGCCCCTCTATAATCGGCGGCTCAGCCCTGCGTCCAGCCCCCAATTGATCAGATCTCTTCCAGCCTTGCTGTTCGCTGCGTCGGTGGAGGATGCCGCCAAGGGGAAGGAGTCGTTCCGGTTCGCGAGTGGGCGGAGGACGTTCCGGTTCCGCCCCTTCGGACTCCAAACCGGCAGCCTTGCGCCGGATTATGCAAGAACGCCAGTCTTCTGTTAAAGGCATTTCAGGTACGCTGCCGTGCGCTCAGATTCTGCAAACATTTGGAGTTCTCCTATTATGTAGGGCGCTCTCTCTCTCGATTCTCCTGCTCCAAATCCCGATTCCTCTATTGAATCGGTCGATCCCCTTGAACCCACTTTTGAATCAGAATGAATCACTAAAATCGTCTGTGTGTAGAATCGATTTGCCATGTCAGGGATGCATAGGCTCTGAGGGTAGGGAGATAGATGGCCGGGGGACGCCGCTCGTGCTTGGTGGCCCCGCACCTTGGCCTTCTTGCTGAGCCTCCTCTTCGAGGGCTCCGTGGAGAGCGAGCGCGTGTGAGTTCCGACCTGCACCGCTACTACAGCAGCCAGGGGCCAGGGCCATGGTCACATCACCATGGAGGGGAACAGGGAGAGAGGTGCAAGGAAAGGGGGGCCACTGTAGACCGCCAAATGAGTAAGGAGCGTGGCAGATGGAGATAGGAGACTACTGTGTATGGGGAGGGAGAAAACACATTTGGTGGAGACCGCACCACTTGGTTCTTGTGGGAAGCTCATGCCAGAGCAGCTTTTGTTACTGCTCCTTGGCTTCTCTGGGTGGAGTTGGGGGCCAGAGCGCTACCAAACTGGCCCTGAATTGTAGAAATTAGTAGTATGGCACTAGAGCGGTAGCAGTAGCGTTTGAAATTTGTATAAGCAGTGGCAGTAGTACTATCATAAGTTGTATTCATCTTTGCATTGTTTATTCTTTGACAGGATCCAAGAGTAAGACAAGTAAAGGTGCTAGTCAGAGTGTTTCTCGTAGTGTTTCATCATCATCATCATCATCTTCTTCATCTTCTTCACTACCTGGTGGTGACAGTGATAGTGACAGTGACAGTGACACTACTGACACCAGTTATGAAATTCTCGGTGATAATGAATTTCTCATTGCCTCTGATTATGGCGACAGTGATGACAGTGTTGATAGTGATGGTCAAATCCCAGTCTTTCAACTTGATGATGAGGGGAAAAAAATTGCCGCTATAGGTAAGCCAGCTATCTTCTGTCGACTTGTCTGTGTGTTTTTTTCTTTTCAATCCTGCTTGCTTAAGTTTAGCGTGACTTCTTGTTTGCAGCTGACAGTTTGCCGTGTAATGGGTCAATGTTGCTGCTGTTTGAGACACCCTCTGGCTTTGCACTTTTCACTTTTAATGGGATTTACTGCCATCTAGATAATGCTGTAGATGTAATGTTCTTCCTTCCATCCTTTGTTAATAATGTCCTTGCTTGTTCATGTGGTCTATGCCAATGACCTAATTTTATATTCCATGATTTTTCTCCTACAGAATCTCTGGGCAGAGTTTGGAGACCCCCTCCACGCAAGTATGGTTAGTTCCAACAACATTCCTTGCTTTACCTTCTGATTGCTATCGTTATCTTATATGCTTGTTGTTGAATTGGTCCAAGTAGTAATCTTTGCATTGAGGGAGAATATATACTTGAGCTCATTGTTCACTAGCAGCCTCAAAACACATTTTCTACCCAATTCTAAGCATGCAGCATGATGCTAATTTTGCTGAAATGTCACCATAGGTTCAATGACTCAATAAGTGCACACTGAAACTTATGAGAGTATTGCTACACACCATGATTTAACTATAACGGCTTGCTAGATATCCCGCTCTCTGGCCCCCCCCCCCCCCCCTCCCTCTTCTCGTGATCAAGAGACGTGCCTGCTAATTCCTTAAATGTTTGTTTGTGCCCACGATGAGCATGCTTGATGTTATTTCTTTATCAGATGGTTTATCCGAAGGGATTTCTATCTTTTGAGGACAAATCCAGAGCTATCAATGCTGATACTGGTGTTGATAGCAAGCTTGTTGATCTGATCAAAAAGTGGCACAAAGCTGGGATGAACTTGTGTGTTGGAAAGCCTGAATATAAAGAGATCATTGAATCAGTGTTGGTCAGTATTTGCTCCTTGTATGGTATGATTGTATTTTTGAACAACTTTCAGCGCCATTGTTGCTGTGACTTTTTCAGAACATTCCCTGCATGTGTTGTCAAACTGTGATGGAGATAATGTGGGGCATACAACAGCAAATGCATGTATTAGTGCGTACAGAAAAATCAAAGCTGACGAAAGAGGACCGGTTACCAACGAGTCAAGGACTAATAAAGTTCCTGAAGAATCATGGATTTGATGTCAAACCAGAGGTTGGACTTGACATGCTTTCATATTTATAGTTCCCTGCCATTTCCTGCCATTTAGTATTACATTATACGATAGCTTGTGTGCTCTGGACTTGGAAACCCTACTTTTGTTTTCATGGACCAATGTTTGGTATTCAGGCTTTCATAGAAAGACTTGCTTTTAAATTTTCTTTTAGCTAAGAATAACTTTTGTATCCAGGTCAATGAGAAGATTTTTTTGGCGGCATGCGCCTTGTTTCATTGTGATGCTGATGACGAGAAGAATTTAGGACTCTTGCGTGATGCTGGTCTCCACATTAGAAAGATTTCTGGCATTGCTTGTGAGGATTGGGACATACTGAAGCTTGAAATAGCTGTCAAGGTGATATGTTGCCCTAACGAAGAACTCACAGATTTTCATGAGGTAAATAATACATAATATGTATGCGGTCTCTGCTACTCAGTGTGCATTTCATGTAAGCTTGTATATATCATATAATGTGCTAAACCATCTTCCTTTCAGGTTCTTGCAGAAAAGGTGGTATCAAAGTTGAAACGTCGTGCACGTAAATATAAAGGTGTTGCACTTAAGGTCTCTTGGTTGCCGACCTACCGCGCAGTTGTGTCTAACCATCATCTGAGGATTGAGAAGAAAAAAATGTTGGGGTCCTTGGTTAAGAAAGCTAAGAAAGCATATGAAGCAGAACAAGCGGAAGTATGTGAAGCAGAATAAGCGAAAGTATGTGAAGCAGAACAAGCGGAAGTATGTGAAGCAGTGAGAAGGGTAAGCAGTCAGGTGGAGAATCGCAGCAAATTGCTGGAGACCATTCGACCTCTGTGTCCAATCCCACCACTTTGGTTGGTGATCCCACCATTTTGGTTGGTGAGGTGGTCAGGCGCCGTCCAAGGCTGAGCCGGAAGGAGGGTACTCCCCATAAGCGACCTAAATAATGATGCACCCGTGGGAGTCCTATGGCAATGGATGATTAAAATGCTGTACAGCTTACCATTTAAGTCAGTTTGTGATGATCGTGGTATGATATCTTAGCAGAAGCTTCTGGGTTGTTTTATGATGTAAGACCTATATTTTACTTGCAACGTTGTTCTTTGGCCGCTATCCAGCTTTGTTCTAACCTCTAAGTGAAGATGCTCCTTAAAGGCGAAATAGTCAAATTCGTCCTTGAACTATCGTCGAAAGCTCAGTTTAGTCCATGAACTATAAAAACGGCCGTTTTAGTCCTCAAATTTTCACAGCTGGCTCAATTTCGTCCCTAAACTATATAAACGACCGTTCTCGTCCTCAAACTTTCGCAGCTGGCTCAATTTCGTTCCTAAACTATGAAAACGACCGTTCTCGTCCTCAAACTTTCGCAGCCGACTCTATTTCGTCTCTGGTCCGATGTGGAGCGCCACGCTGGCTCGCCTCGTCATCGTCTAGTCAATTAGAATCAGTTTTTGAAAGCCTGCAACTGATTTATTCTTATTCCAACTGGTTGCAACTAGTTGTAACTCTTCAATACAACATTCGATGAAGATGATTTTTAATTGTAGATCTCGATAAAATCTACAAATTTATAGTTTTAATTTTTTTATTTAAGGATGTTAAGATGCTCAAAAAGTTAATAAAAAATTTTAGCACCATAATAATTATCTGCTGCTGCATGTAATTAATATAAAAGTTAATATAAAATTTTAGTACCATAATATGAACTTTTTGAGTATCTTAATGTCCTCAAATAAAAAACATTAAAACTAGAAAGTTGTAGATCTTATCGAGATCTATAATTTTTATGCAAAAATCATCTTCATCTCATTTTGTATTGAATAGTTACAACTAGTTGCGACAAGTTAGAATAAGAATAAATCAGTTACAGGCTTTCGAAAACTGATTTCAGCTGACTGGGTGATGACGAGACAAGCCAGCGTGGCGCTCCACGTCGGACCACGGATAAAATTGAGCCAACTGCGAAAGTTTAAGGACGAGAACGGTCGTTTTCATAGTTTATGGACGAAATTGAGCCGGCTGTAAAAGTTTGAGGACGAGAACGGTCGTTTTCATAGTCTAGGGACGAAATTGAGCCGCCTGTGAAAGTTTAAGGACTAAAACGGCCGTTTTCATAGTTTAGGACTAAACTGAGTTTTCGGCGATAGTTCAAGGACGAATTTGACTATTCCGCCCTCTTTAAACATTGGTTTGCTTGACTTAGTTAAAAAACTGGTTATGTGCTGGTTGTGTTGGCCTTGGCCCTTGTCCTGAAACGACTTTCACATACTCGGTTTCGGGCAACTCAGGACTATCGGAGGATGTCTATACTATAGGGTGCTCTGCCGATCTGCCATAGTGATGGTTGTATGCCTTCTATTGCTCTGATTTCTTTTAAACGATGAATCAGAGCAATATTCTGTGCGGCAATCACTGTACCGCGAAGGTCGCATTTGTGCCCATTTCTGTCCCAACCTTTGTACCTGGGAGGCTGGAACCAAGCGCGTGTCGAATGAACAAATTTCGAGTTGCAAAGCATGGACAGTTGGCCACGAGGTGCAGTGCCACCGACTGAGAAATGAGGGTCCGCTCGCTTTGCTTCTTCAGGCTGACTACATATACATGCTAAAAAGTCAGGTCTGGTTGTCCTGTAGTACATTCTAGTTTTGTAGCTAGAGGAGCCGGGTTTTTTTTTTTTTTTTGACAAATTAGCCAGAGGGGCCGTTGCTGTTGGAAGAAGCTGCCGTGAAATCAACAGCTCGACTAGGGGTGACAACAGATCGTAATAAATGTGAGTAAGGCATTTACCCTTTCGTGAGCATGGGGTGACAACAGATCGTAAAAAATGTGAGTAAAACATTTACCCTTTCGCGAGCATGCGGGGTGACAACAGATCGTAAAAGATGTGAATAAAACATTTACCCATTCGTGAGCATGCCCGTGACTCTTAAAACTTTTATCTACCTGAGAGCATGCCAGCGAATAATATTTTCTACTACCCATGGTCCCATGCCCACTACCGTCGGGTACCTTAGGTATTGGGTAACCGTCGGACATATTAAGGAGAGATTAAATAATAGAACCATAGTGATATCGAATAACAAAATCATAGTTCAATGACGATAAATGACTCTCATATGCCATAATACATCATAGATTCATTGTTGGGTTCTTCGTGCTCATACAAAATGACAACATAGATCCATACAAATATTTTAACATGGAAAATACACTAGTACACAAAAGCTCTGTGCTGGCAGTTGGGAACGCATTTCTACAGGCGTTTCTCCCAACCGCCAATGGGAAAAGCCAAGATTTCTACTGGCGGTTTCCTGTGAACCGCTTGTAGAAAAGGTATTTCTACATGCGGTTCCTAAAGCGAACCGCCAGTAGAAAACTGATTTCTACATGCGGTTCTCTTTAGGAACCGCCTGTAGAAACATGTTTTCCACAGGCGGTTCACGTAACTAACCGCCTGTATTTAGTTTTCCCGCCTTTTTTCAAAACAGGTTGTGCACTGTTTTTTAATATTATAATACGATATAATATTGAATATATTAGGTCCTATTATACAGTCATTATCAATACATATATATACAAACATGCAATTAATTAATTAATTATATGTACAAACATATTTAATATATACTTTTAAGTTTTTACATCACATGCGATATCGATATATATATATATATATACAAAAATACATGCATCGATCAGTGTTTTTACATTGTTCGTGCCCTAACTAGTAATCTTCACGCTGAAGATTTAGGCTGCCAATATCTGTTAGCGCTCTATACTTGGGCTATGCTAAGGCGCCGGTAGGATCATGATAGTTGCCGTCGAATGATATGATTTGTTTCAACATGAAATTGCACATATCCTCGACGATGCCCGGCAAAGTTTGTTCTGACATGTTATTTGCCCTTTCTATCTTACATCCCTGTCCCTGTATAAACATCAAATTTTTTAACTTGATTATTACACATTAATTTGAATTTTAATGACATATTATTGCTTGTGCATTAATTACCTCAGGGTTGTTGACGTATCGCCCGTTGACTCTCATGAACTCGCACACGTAATATCTACAGTGGACCGATCCAGATGGTTGCTTATGGCACTATATATATAAAAGACAAATAATTAAGTTGCCAACTTCATATATTGTCATATATGTGTCATGTGTATAGCATATATAATAAGGTATACATACCGGGTAATCATAAATTATATTCATTGGAGGAATATTCCCCAACGACTTTTTCTTTCCCTTTCCCTTTTCTAGTTTGGACCACCACCAAGCCCTATATATAACAACTCGAATTAATCATCATCAAATTAATTAATCTCTCAAGCTGATCACATATCGACAAAAGTATATATATGCATGCATACACGAAAACTTGGCTTACCGCTCTATGAGAACCAGGACAGTTGCATATTTTGAGGGCAAGTAGTTTGCAGAGTCAAAGACCACCACCCGTCCATCCCTTGGATAAATATAAATGCAGATCCAGTGGTCTCTGCATGAATCAAATTTGTGAATCCATATTAATGATGTTGTAATATACACAATTAAGCTCACACACAGTATATATATTATATTTACCCAATGTGGTACGGGGCCATTATGACTTGTCTGTTCCTCCACTGCTTCAGCGCGTTCCCAATATAAATGGCATATTTGGCTTCAAGGTCCTTACGCATCTCCACTATTTTCAAGGAAGCTTCTTCCTCACTCAAACCCTTTAGTTTATCATGTTCCGTCCCGATCCTTAATATATGCTGCTCCTCGTATAGTTTCATTGGAGAAAGATACCCAATCAACTTGCTTTCGTCTCTTTCCCCACGATTCTCCTGCTCATCATATTGCATTCTGCAAGAGGATCATTTTTTTGAATGTCAGAGATTCTCATCAAACTTGTTCACACAACACAACAAATTCATGATAACGACACACAAGCATATACTTACAATGCAAACAATGTGACGGTCTGTACGTCAAGTCTTTTGAGGTTCATCATCAACCAGATGTCCTCGAAGCTGAGATAGGCCATACCCTGGGTACAAAGAAAAGCCCCATATGGTATACTTACAGTTATCGAGTCGAGGCCAGCGTGAGAAGCTCTCATGTACCAGTCGTGCATCCTTTTTATACCAGCTGGGATGCTTGTTAGTCGCTCCCAACTGAGAAGAGGCTTGGTAAACATATATTCTTCTGGGACATCTTCATAATCCTTCTTCGTTGGCGTCTTGATCTGTATGACTTCCTCTTTTGCTGCCTTCTCGTGCTCAGCCAAGTCAACAATACGTGTCGTGCGAGACTTTCCAATTCCTTTCATAAACAGAGCCGTGCCAGCAAAATTCTTCTTCGGCTCATGTGGGGAAACCAATTTGGGTATCGGGAATTTTCTCTTCTTAGGCAGCGACGGAGCTGGCGGGGTCGTAAGCAACTGTTCGGATTCTTTGACTGGTGGGGAAGAGTGAGGCCGTGGTGGTGGCGGGGTTTGTTGCTTAGGTGATGGTGGGTCAGGAAGACGAGGTGATGGTGGGTCAGGATGACGAGGTGATGATGGGTTAGGTTGTGATGACTCGGCATGTGTAGACTCCTGAGTTAGTGGCTGCTCCTGAGTCAACAGGACGTCTCGTCGAGGCCACAGGATAAAATTTTTGACAGCCTGACCGAGTTTCTCAATATCCTCTGGGCCTGGGATGTCTAGCATGTCGTCCTCATATCCTTGGACGACCGTCGAGACTTCTACCTTGCAGTAGTCATCTGGAATGTCGCTGTTATGGTACCTGCGTCCTGGGATAGCAAAGCCACTGGCCACTTCCCTTGTACGATTATTATTGAAACCGAACCTTATGACTAGGGAACAAGGTGTTGGCCCTGTGATGTCATCAACTGGATAGCGAACCTTGTTGGTTGTAGACGCGACACTGCTTTTAATCGCTGGACTCGCTAACTGTTGATCAGTTGCTGGTACAATCTGCATCTGGGACGGAGCTTGAGTGGTCGTCATCTGTTGATTGGACACCACGCTCACCAATTGCTGCACCAAGTCAGGATCAGGGTTAGCTAGCATTGCAGACATCATCTCTTTGAAGTCCTTCTTGGCCTCTTGCTCGAAATAACTCTTCATCTCTTCCTTGTATCTATCATGTTTCTTGTACATGTCCTCCCACTCCTGACCAAATCCTTCTTTCCATCCCTTCCTGGATGAGATCCCTCGTACACGTCTAGGATGCTCGGGGTTACCCAGAGCAACAGTCAGGACGTCCTTCTCCCTTTGTGGCCTGAATGATCCTTCCTTTTCCTTAGCTGCCACCGCATAGATGTGAAACGACCTCGATTTTCGCGAAGGGAAATCCACAGGCTCGAATTGTAATTCAACAGATTGCTTGGGACAATCCATGAAATTACCCATATCTCAGTTGACACCAGGATCCATACAACGGTAATTAAGTCTTACATAAACATTTATTACATCGCCACACTGGCGGAATCAACATTCAGAGAAGCTTTAGAAGATGCGGAAACGTTTCATCCTTCACGGCCAACTTGAGTGTAGCACGTGACCCTATTCCTCGCCATCGTCTTCCTCGAAGTCGTACTCATTCTCGTCACCTGACAGCAAATTTATCAGTACGATTTGTACTGGCCACGGAGCCCACCTATGCAGCATTTGCTTTGTGGAAAGTGGATGTAAGGCTATACAAACAGACCTATAGGCTGAGGTTTCCTATGCAGCTGTAATCAATGTTTAATTAGTCAAGTTTTATCTCCAGTTAACACCATCATCCCTTTTCCCATCACCACATCTCACTTACCCACACCTCGCTCTCATTCGACAGGCCCAACTCCCTCTCGGGCCTATCTCAGCGGCACACTACCACAATGGGTACACTGCCGGAAAATGTCATCCAGGGGGAGAAGAGAACACTCACTACACTAGTAGAAGCTTCACAGGAAAGGTCCATAGCCAACGAGTTGGCATATGTATCGATCGATCAACCGTACACTCTGCAGAGGTTTCACTACCCACAAGATTAGCCATCATAGGTGTTGCGCAAACACCTAGGCAGAATTCCGGGTGCTTGCTTGCCTAGGTCGATGCCACCCTACCACTCAGCCCTGGGATATTCCGGATCCTACACCGTTATGCTGAGACTGGGAGACACAGTACCGGGCCCATCCAGTGGTACTGCGCATCTAGAATGGGACGGGAACCCATCGACCGTCTTCGCCCACCCTTATCACCTCTCAACCTAGCAGTAGTGGCACCATCCTACCAAGTAGTCCAGCCGTCTCCCGCCCATCAGAAGCGAGTGAGTAGAAAAGGATTCCCATGAACCTGAAACTAGTCCGTCCTAGGTTTGACCAAGCAGGCGTCTTCACTTAGGGGATACTCTCCCCGTGCCATCACAGCACCTCCGTCCACGGGCTTCAAACCACCAAGGCTATCCCACCCGGAACCTCCTCAACAACTTTACCCGCCACAGGTATCTCGCTTGGGGATGCCCAGGTTGCACCCCCGGCACGACTTGCCCCATGGGCTTGTCTCACATCCCACTTGGTCGACATCAACCCTTACCACGCATCCAAGATGCACGTAGCACTCTCTCCCAGTGGTTATAATCAGTTATACACCGTCCCAATTCCACCACATAGCATATAGCAAGTAGAAAGTAGTGGAAGAGTAACAGTAAATTAAGCAGTAGCTAACCTAGCAGCGGATAGTAGGGTATAGTCTTATCAAGGCAGGGAATTCAAATATACTACCATGCAACCAATCCATACATAATCATAAAGCAATAGCAACAATGTCATTTGCAATGCGTAAATAGGATCTAAGGATTTGGTGGGACGTGGCACCTTCGTAGTCGTCTCCTAGCTCCTGAAGGTACTCGTGGTCGTCTTCCTTAGTCAGATCCTCCTCCGGCTCTGAAATCGAACACGAAATAGTCGCGTCAGCGACTCCTATAGAGTATATCAGAAAAATCTAATAAAATAAAGAGCCAAATGCACACAAACATAGACTTGGATTGTAGATCTCATTTTTCTGAGAATTTTGATATATGGTGCGCAATTTTTGGACATCGTATGAATAAGTTATGAATTTCTGAAGATTATCCTATTTTCTGAAAATGGAAAATGGTCGATTAATCAGGGGCAGCTCGGGATTGGTCCACGTGGTGCGCGGGTCCAGTAGTGCGGATCAGGGGATGGCAGCTCGGGATTGGTCCACGTGGCGCGCGGGTCCAGTAGTGCGGCATGTGGCGCCTCAACAGAACACAGACCCGATGGTCGCCCACCAGGTGTTCGATGCTGGTTCCCAGAGAGTCGCCGGCGTCGGCGTAGCTCGGCGGAGCTCGGCGTACCTTGACGGAGCTCGGCGTAGCTCGGCGGGGCTCGGCGGAGCTCGGCGTAGTTCGGCGTAGCTCGGCGGGGCTCGTCGGAGCTCGGGCGAATCGGACATTTGGGCGCCGAGGGTGCCGCTTTCCCGTGCTCTCCCGGGGAGGCTCGGGCGAATCGGACATTTGGGCGCCGAGGGTGCCGCTCTCCTGAGCTCTCCCGGGGAGGCTCGGGCGAATCGGAGATTTGGTGCGCCGAGGGTGCCGCTCTCAGAGGTCGGGGCTGGTTCTCAGAGGTCGGGGGGGCGTCGGTGCAGCTCGGCGGTGGTCGGGCGAGCTCGGCGGTGGTCGGGGGTGGTTTGTGACCTTGGCCGACCATTCGGCGTGCCATGGCGGCCGGCGGCGAGCTGCCGCAGGGCTAAAGCTCCGGTAGGCTACGTTGCAGCTCACAGCGAGGCAATTTCTCCCCTCCGGGCGCCAATATTCATTTCCAAGGGATCCAATTTGGCTAACAGGGTCCCTTTTGGTGCTCGGCCACGGCATAGGCGCTTCTCCGGCGAGGCGGGCGGCGGTGTGGTGGCCAGGGTTCGGTTTTGGCACGAACGGGTGTGGTTCCCTTCTATCCCACGGCATACGGCGGTTCTCCGACGAGGTGGAAGCGCACGTAGCCAAGGCGACAGACATGATTCGGGGCTCTGCTATCTAGCAGCGGTGCCGAGGCAGACTTGGCGAACCTCGGCGGCCTTTCTCCGCAGCGTGAGGCGACCGGAGGTACTCGGAACGGATTTTTGGCGAGGCAGAACGTGTCGGCGGTGATCATGTTTCCCCGAGAACGCACCTCGCGGTGTTCCGGGATATGGAGGTTCGATCTTCCGCAACTAAGCTTGTCCGAGGTGGTCGGTGAGTTGGTGGTCACGCTATCGGGTCGCGTCGGCGGTTTCACGGCTTGTGCGCAGGAACGCCGCCAAGGTGGCGGTGCTACGAGCACGTGTAAAATAGCCGATGTCCAGTGGTTTGATGGCCGGTCTTGTGCGCGTGTTGTGCGAAGTGTTCAGGGGCCGGAAACAGCCCGCGGCCTACATGCTCGTGATGCCGAGCGCCATGACCGTAGCACGGCGAGGTTGGATGAGGTGCTCGGTGGCTCACCGTGGGGCTGGTGAGGTAAGGATGGCGGTGCAGTGACGAGTCAGAGCCGTGCAGAGCGTACGCAGTGCTGTGCCGAACCGCGACGGGGCTCCGACTTCTCCTCCGTGTCCGGCTCGGCGCGCTCCGCGGCCGCGGCGCTCCGGGAGCTCCTCATCCTCTGCTCCGCCCTTCTCCCTCTCTCTCGGCTATGCGATGGGGTGCGGTGGCTTGTGGAGCCGCAACGTGGCGGCTGCGAGTGGGAATGGGCTAGGGCTCCTCGGGTGCTCCAATTTATAGGCGGTCGGTTCTCGGAACAGCGGCGGACGGTGATGGGTATCGGTGGGTGTACGTGGAGCTCATCCGTGCGCTTGAGCTAGGGTTTCAGGGTGCACGCGGGCTCGCTTCGCTCAACATTCTTTATCTTGATTGGATGGTCTTTAAAGACACTCATTTCGTCGAATTGGTTAAAATCCTCCAGATCAGTTACATCATCAACGCCTATGGCTTGTTGTTTTCCAGGAAAACAACATGTTTCGGCTTGTCGGTGCTTTTCTTCTCATTCTTGGAAAGAACCTGTTCAGCATAGAAGACCTGTGCAGCACGGTTAGCAAGAATCCATGGGTCATCTTTGTAACCTACTTTACTTAGATCAAGAACTCTGAGCCCATAGTTATCCACTGTGACATGTTTGTCTTCAACCCATTGGCATCGAAACACGGGGACCTAGAATGTACCATAATCTAGTTCCCATATGTCCTCAATGAAGCCAAAGTAAGTAGTGATTTCACCAGTTCCATCATCTAAGGCCTTGCACAGAACACCACTGTTTTGTGACATACTCTTTTGGTCCTTGGATTTGGTACAAAATGTGAAGCCACTAATGTCATAGGTTTGCCATGTCGTGACCTGGCATGATGGTCCCGATGCCAACTTCTTGATGGTTTTTTCCTCAATTGTTTCCCCATTTGGAATGTTCTTCTCACTTAGCCACGTGGTAAACCGCTGCTTGTGTTCTTTCATTACCCAATCATCAGTGCATCTAGGATTGTGTTTTCGAAGCTCATTAATGTGTTGCTCGATGAAAGGGTCAATTAATGATAGCTGTTGTAGGATGCTGTGGTGTGCCTCAAGGACTATTTTGTAATCTGAAGGGATGAATGATTTCCGTCCCATCCTCCCGCGTCCATGCAGCCTACCCTCATGTCGTGTGGGAGGCAAACCTATTGCAATCTGGTCTTTTAGGACATTATTGCAGAAAGGACCTCCGGACTCTATGGCCTCTTCGGTCAAGTACCCCTCTATCATGGATGCCTCAGGACGAGCACGAGTTGAAACATAGCCATTCAATATTGACATGAAACGCTCATATGTCCACATTTCATGCAAATACATGGGGCCCAATGCTTCTATTTGTCCCACTAAGTGCACCATGAGGCGTACCATTATATCGAAAAAAGATGGGGGAAACACATCTCAAGCTGTGACAATGTCTCCACTACGAATTCTTGTAGAGAAGGCAACTCATCGCGGTCAATTACCTTCTGTGAGATCTTATTGAAGAAGTAGCACAACCTTGTGATTGCCATCTTTAAGAACACTGGCTTTATAGCCCTGATGGCAAGAGGGAGGAAGGTAGTCAACATGACATGACAATCATGTGAGTTATAGTTGGTGAGTGTAAGGTCTTTCATTGACACAATACTCCTTAAGTTGGAGCAGAATCCAGATGAAACTTTCAAATTCTTCCAGCACACACATATCGTATGCTGCTCATCTTTGTTGAGGTTGTAACTAGCTGCTGGGAGGTGGTACTTCCCATTTTCAAGAGGAATAGGGTGAAGTTCCTTTTTTATGCCTAAGTTTACCATGTCTAGACGTGATTTCAGTCCTTCCTTCGTCTTGCTCTTCATGTCTAACAAGATGCCAACTATGCTCTCAAACACATTCTTCTGAACGTGCATGCCATCGATCACGTGTCGTATGTCCAACTCTTTCCAATATGGCAAATACTTGAAGAAAACTGACATATTCTTAAATGTAGCCCCTAGAGTTGGCTTGACATCCTTTCTGGCCTTCTCTTCTTTTGTCTTCTTCCCGAAAGCGAACTTGATAATTTTGACAATTTCAAAAACTCTTTGACCTTTGCTGTTACCTGATTGAGCAGTAGAAAAGTTAGCTATATGGTTGGATATGTTCAACATTATCACCGACCAATGAGCAAAAGATTACCTGATGGAGCAGTAGAATGTAGTTCATCTATATTGTCGAAGTACTTATCCATCTTACGCAAGCGGAACTTGTGTCCTTTCGGTAAGAAACGTCTGTGCCTCATGTAAACTAGCTCGTTTGATTCATCTAGGTATACACAAGCTGTTTCATCTATGCATATTACACAACCAACCTTCCCCTTGAACTGCCCTGATAGCACGAATAGAGCAGGGTAGTCATTGATGGTAACAAATATAATTGCTTTCAGTGTGAATGTCTCTTTGCGGTACTCGTCCAACACTTTGACACCTTCTTCCCATAATTTTTTTATGTCCTCCATTAAGGGCTCCAAAAAGACATCCATGTCAACTCCAGGTTGTGTAGGTCCAGAAATAAGAAGTGTTAGCAAAATGTATTTTCGCTTCTGCATCAACAAATGAGGAAGGTTGTATATGGTGAGGATCACCGGCCATGTGCTGTGCTTGCTGCTCCTCTCGGCAAATGGATTCATTCCATCCGTACTCAGAGCGAACCTAATATTTCTTGGCTCATTAGCAAAATCTGGGTGATTTGCATTGAAATCTTGCCATTGCTTGCCATCAGCTGGATGTCTTAGCTTTCCATCGTCCTTGTGCTCCTTAGAAGCATGCCAACCCATAAGCTTGGCATCGTCAGGGTTTGCAAACAAACACCTCAATCGATCAACCACGGGAAGGTACCACATCACCAGAGCCGGAATCTTTTTCTGCGCATTGTAGTCTACTTCCCCTTTTTCTTTCTTTGTGGGTTTTGAACTCTGCTGGGTTTTCTTTTTCCTCTTACCTGCTGTGGACACAGAGTCTACGTTCTCTTCCTCTCGATAGTCTTTGTTCGTCTTGTACCTACTTGCGCCACAATTTGGACAGCTCTCCAAGTCTTTATAATCATCACCTCGATAAAGGATGCAATGATTTCTACAGGCGTGGATCTTTTCGACACCCATAGTAAGCGGACTGATTAGCTTCTTTGCGTAGTAGGTATTAGCTGGCACGTTGTTCTCCTTTGGAAGCATGTCTGCTAGAATACTCAAGAACGCATCGAAACCAGCATCACAAAGACCATATCTAGCTTTGACCATCAACAACTTCATCACGGACCGCAGGGTCGTGAACTCTTTCGTACAACCCTTCGACTCATCGTAAAAAGTCTCTTTTGCTACCTTCTTCATGGCCTCCATACCTTTCACGAAGAATATTGATGGATCAGTATGACGACGCAACATTGTGTCTAAGCGTTCTGCATCTTCCTCAGCATCTGGTAGGACATGATCAGTTCTGTCGTCTATATTTCCTCCAACGAAATCATGATCAGTAACATTTGGCACTACATGTTCACTCTGGGTACTAGGCTGATGTGTCCCTCGTACAAACTTATCCAGGCTATCGGCGCCGATGTTCTCACAGTTTTCAGCTAAATAAGGTGCAGAACTACCCTCTCCATGCTTAGTCCAAATCAAATAGTCCTGCATAAATCCTCGACGGACCAGATGAGAAAGGATTGGCTCTGTGTCATCGAACACAACAATATTTTTGCAGTCTGTGCATGGACAATATATGTGCTTCATGTCTGTTCTCCTAGCATGGCTCTTAGCGGCATCAATGAACCTATTGAGCTCAGGTAGGTATGATGGATCGACTCTTGGTAACTTATACATTCAGTATAGCCTCTCCATCATTACCTATAAATAACAAATTAAATAAAAAAAGAGACAATAATGGTGGAACCCGAGATCAAAAAATGGCTAAATAGAGCAAGAATGGTTCAAAAAGATGTGAGAGGTATAAACTAACCTTTTTTAGAAATCTCCTTCCAAAAAATGAAGATGAAAACCTCTCCCCTTGTAGAGGGTGAAATGCATGTAGACCTCCAAATCGCCTCCAATGAAAGTTGGCTGCGAGTTCTGCTTAGATCGGGGAGGAAGAATGGGTATTCACTATTATAATCTTCCATTAAATCATGTTAATCATACTACACATGCAAAGTCATACAAATATGGCTTAAATGCTTATATTAATGGAGGTGAACAAACCATGTTGAGAGAGGGGAGAAACTATTTAAACTAAGAAGCAATCATGATAGGGAGAGAGGGCAAACTTCATCTAACCGTGTTAAGCAACCTCATTTGAAAAAAAAGACAATAACCTAGCTATTCCTCTCTCTAGCTCATGGTGAAACCCTAGATCCAAAATTTGGCTAAATGGAGCAAAGAATGGTTAAAACGAGGTTAGAAGTAAGTAAACTAACCTTTTTTAGCAATCTCCTTCAAAGAAACGAAGATCAAAACCTCTCCCCTTGTATTTGAAAAAGTCTGGACCACCAAAATCGCCAACTATGGAAGTAGGCTGCGAGTTACTGCTCGGCTCGGGGAGGAAGAAGGGGCATTTATAGCAGGCTTTGTACTGACGGTTCCTTAAGTGAACCGCCTGTAGAAAATCATTTCTACAGGCGGTTCACTTAAGGAAACCGCCAGTAGAAATGTCCTATTTCTACTGGCGGTTCAGTTAAGTGAACCGCCTGTGCAAACTGATTTTTACTGGCGGTTCACTTAACTGAACCGCAAGTAAAAATAGGACATTTCTACTGGCGGTTTCCTTAAGTGAACCGCCTGTGCAAACTGATTTACACTGGCGGTTCTTATCTCTGGCCCCACTGTTTTTTTCTGCTGGCGTCCGGTAACAGGAACCGCCTGTACAAATAAAACAGTGGCGTCGGTGTAGAGCTTTTGTGTACTAGTGATAACAGGAAAAATCCTAAGTTAGGTTTAATCTAGAAATTTTGTTTTAGCTTCAAAAATTATGAAACTAGTTTAAATTTTTTTGTAAAATCATGCTCTATCTTATTGAAACATCCTCAATTTTCCACAAAGGGAAAATACACAGACTGAAGGATATAATGATAGCCCAGGAGGTCAAATCATCAATTATCCGATAACAGTTGATTACAAAGCCATACATCGAATAAAAGAACACAATATAGGGGTTTACATAAATTATTACATCGCCACATGGCGGAATCATCAGAGTATCGAGCATCCAGAACAGCTACGGAAGTAGAGAGATATCGTGGAAGCAACGTCTTGCACCAGCTTGAGCGTAGGCACAAGACCATCTAATCCTTTCGTCCTTCAAGGGGCGTCGACGAAGTCCATCTCCAAACCTAATTCCAAAGTATCAGTACGATTTGTACTGGCCATTGGCTCCCACCCTATGCTTTGCTTATGCTTTGTGGTAGTGGATGCATAGGGGTATATCAAGAGAGGCCTATATATGGCTGTAGTTTTCCTATGCATGAGTAAATCAATATAATATAATATTTCATCAAGTTTTATCTCATTCCCATTCCCAGAATCCTACTCTCAGATCATCATCCATCATCCATCATCCTCTCAGCTCACTGAACAACCACGCTCACACGTGGGCGGCAAGGACAACTCCCTTTCGTCCATGCCTAAGCGGCCGTCATGCCGTCGGGTAACACTAAGGGGAGGTAGAAAGGACTCCTCTCACTACTCAAAAGAAACATAGGTCACGGAATAGCCATACCGAGGCTGCGGACTATATATAGATTCAAATAACTCTGCAGAGTGTGTACACCTGTAATCGACTAGCGCCGACCATCCACCAGATCGCCGTCATTGGTGCTGATCATCACCTAAGCGGATGCCGAATGGTCTCCTAACCTGGAACGATAACATCCTACTTCTCAACCCTGGGAACTCCGGATAGTCATCTCGGGGAAGCTGAGAGTGGGAGACGTAGTCACCGGGCCCAACAAGTGGCACTACGCATCTAGGACGGTTTGGGAAACTATCATCTAACCGCCCACCAATACCACCTAACAACCTTGCAGTAATGGCATTGCAAATTAGTCGAACATCCGTCCCTCGCTGAAGCGAGAGCGAGTGGTGTGTACGAAAAGTCTGTGGTTCCGGTTCTCAAGAGACATCAGTTCCTAGGTGGGATCAGACAGGATATCTCCTCTATTTGCGCCTCCCGCAGCACCTCCCTCTGGAGTTTCATACCACCAAGGCAATCCTCCCCGGAATACTCCTCAAGTCACATGTACCCGCCACAGGTACCTCTCGTCGGGATGCCCAGGTGCATCCCCTAGCAAGACTCGCCCCAAGGCTCGTCGTAGATCCTGTCCAATCTACTCAACCCTCACCACTCAAGCTCACTCAAGACATCATCACCATGTATCACTCGATAGTCACCAAGCCCGGCACCCCAAGCCGAACCATTCCCAGAGGTTCACCACTAGCATCACATCACAAATACAATGCGAGTGGAGTAATAAATAGCAAGTATCAAGCATATATATGAGCGTGTCTATCCTATAAGCGGGTAAGCAGGGTAAAGGTTACGTCAAGGAATAGGAATACAAGTAATCTACCATGCAATCCTAACACAGCATAGCATAGCATTATTGCATAAATATAGAGCACTAGCATTCTATCATGTTGCATGCGTAATAGGATCTACGAGGTTGGGTGGGACGTGGCACCTGCGAGGTAGTCTCACAACTCCTGCGTGTACTCCGGGGCCTCCTCCTCGGGCAACTCCTTCGCAGGATCTGAAATCGAGACATAATTAGTCGCGGGAGTGACCCCTATAGATTAACACAAAGAACCAAATGAAATCGAATAACTCCAAATGCAATCATACATAAGCCTATGACGTAGAACTCATTTTTATAAAAATTTGGACACTTGGTTCATATTTTTCGGAGTTCGTATGAAGGAGTTATGATTTTTACAAGATTTAAACATATTCTGAAAAAGAAAAAGAAAAAGAAAAAGAAAAAGACAGAGAGAAAACAGAGCTGACACGTGGCGCATTCTCATTGGCCCAGGATAGTCAACTGAATGACAAGTGGGTCTAGGTCGTGTGGTCCATGACATGTGGGACCCAGTCAACGGTCAACGTTACCGGGCCCATATTGGGCTCTGGTGGGCCGAGTAGGGCCGGGCACGGGCCAAGTTGGGCCGGGTAGGGCCCGACACATGGCGCGCTACGAACGGGGACATGTGGCGGGCTGGATCCATTTGGGCCGCGGTCTACAGATTTGCCTTCGTGAGGGCGGTCTACGGTGGACCAAGGGCAGTAAAACCACGTGGCGTCTAACTAGTGGTCCAGGCTGGTCTCACGGTGGACCTGGTCTACGGCGGGTCAGGGGAAGGGTGGCGCCGGTGTTCCGGGCTAAGGAAGGAGGGCGGCTAGGCATCTCCGGATGAAGACAAACTCGAGGGCGGCGGCGTGGCGGTCTCGCAGCGGCTCTGCTGGTCCGCGCGCGTGCTGTGGTGGCGCTTGGCGGCAAGGCCGCGACGGCACAGTCCAGCAGCACTTCGAGGCGGCTTCAAGTGTGCGCATCTTCTACGCGGGGACAAGGTGAAGTCTGTCGTGGCTCTAATTTGACCAAGGGCTCCTAGTACGGCGTCGAGGCCGCGGTGACGGCGGACGGCGTCAGCGGCGGCGGACTCCGGCAAATCTTCGATTGGACACCGTCTTCTTCTTCTCTTCCCGTCTGGAGCAGCTCCGAGCTCCAAGGACTAACCTACGCGGCTAACGGGGCAGGGCAGAGCGCGCGCGGCTGCGAGAGCCACAGCGGCGCTCCGGCGGCCGGAGTCCAGAAAGACCGAGCAGCGAACAAAGCGCGCTCGCGCTCACAGTTGGTCCGTGTCGGCTCCAAGAAGTTGCTAAAAACGTGTTCTAGACTACAGCGAGCACGGTGGTGTAGCTAATGAGGCTAAAGGTGCAGCGGACGACGGGAACGCCGAAGGTGAGCTGGTCGGCGGCCATGGAAGTTGAGCTCACCGAGTTGTCCCGACAGCAGCGGTCGATGCGGTGGCATGGCGAGGCGCGGTGACGAGGTGGCGGCTTGGTGGGGGAGTAGCAGAGCTACAACGTCGGGGTAGTTGATCGGGGCCGCCGGGTCCTCCTCCGGTGACTCCATGATGACGAACGGCGGACAGCGGGCTCCGGTGAGCTTGGACGGAGGCTCTCGGTGGCGGACGACTGCTTGGCTCGAAGCGGCGGGGCGTGCCGGTGTGGCGCGGTCCGGTGCGCTGCAGAGGACGGGCCCAGGTCGAGGCAGCGGTGCGTCGGTGAGACGGTTGGTGACACACCCGGCGGTGCGCAGCGCCGGTGGAGCTTCGGCTCGCTCCTCTCCTTCTCCCACTTCCCCTCCTTCCCTCCTCACTCTGGCTTGCGGGGCTTACCGTGTGGTGGCGCGTCGATGGGAGTGGAGCTAGGGCTCAGAGTCCGGCTTTTATAGTCGAGCTTGACCACGGTGCCTTCATGGACAGCGGATGAGGGAGCAGGTCACATGGAGGGCTAGGATCGTGCCAGGGCTAGGGTTTTTGGAGGTCACAGGCGCACCATGACGCCAGACGCTCCCTACTTGGCGGCTAGCGGTCAGAAAAAGAGGTGAGCAGCCTGGCGCCGCCAAGGTGGCCCGCGGTGCTGGCGTCGGCCATGGGGACACGGGCAGGGGGCCTTGGGCTCACGGGGGCGCGATGGCGTCGTGGCGCGCATCGGTGCGCGCGGGCGCATCGTGGGGTCCGGGGCAGACGGTGGAGGAACACTGGGCGCCTTGGATGCTGCCGGTGTCGTGTTCCCGTCCCAAAGAGGTAAAAGCGGAGTATGCTTTTGGCTTATGACAGCTGGGTCCCATCCGCCAACGGCAGGAAAATGAGCAGGGGTCTCGGGCGCGTGCGGCGCACGTGAGGCTGGAGGGCATCGTTCGGTGCTGGCCTTGGTGGCTTTGTGAGCTTTGCCTTCGTGGGCCGGATGCGAAAGGGGGAAAAGGGCCGGCCTGGTCTGGCTATTTTGCCGGCTGGGCGGACTGCTGGTCTTGGGCCGCGGGAGCTGGGCTGCGGCTGCTACTACCGACCAGGCTAGGCTGCAGCGCTAGGCCAGTGGAGGGGCAGGCCGGAGGTGGGCTGGCTTGTGGCGCTGGGCCACCTAGGCCGAATTGGGCCTTTTCTATTTTTTGATTATCCCAAGGTCTTTTCCTTTTGGAAGAAGTCCACTTTACCTCCCTCAACTTTCGCCAAAGTCAGTTTTGCCTCCTTCAACCGCAAAACCGGACAAATCACCTCCCCAACTTTTCAAACCGTGCACTTTACCTCCCTGTAGTGGTTTTGAAGGCGGATTTGCTACAGTGAATAATGGTTTTGCTACAGTGGCAGTGGTTTTGTCTTTTTCTTTTTAAATTATTTCGGCTGAATTTTTGAAAAATCACAGTAAATCAAAAAAATCATAAAATGAAAAATCCAGTTTTGTTGGACTCCGCATGAATAGATCTACGCAGTGAAGATATAGTATGGTATGCTTTAGTACAAAGTTTTTGCTATGAAGGTTTTGTCTTTTTCTTTTTTATTTATTTTGGCTAAATATTTGATAAATCATAGTAAATTATAGAAAAATCATAAAATAGAAAATATAATTTCTTTAGACTCCACATGAGCATATCTACACGTGAACATATAATATGGTATGTTTTAGTCTAACTAAATAATTATAGAAGTTACAGCTATGAATTATTTCAATTAATTATAGAAAAACATCGATCTAAAACTACAACAAAAATTCTATACTAAAGCATACTATATTATATGTTCACGTGTAGATATACTCATGTGGAGTTTAAAGAAATTAGATTTTCTATTTTATGATTTTTCTATAATTTACTATGATTTATCAAAGATTTAGCCAAAATAAATAAAAAAGAAAAAGACAAAACATTTATAGCAAAAACATTGTACTAAAGCATACTATACTATATGTTCACTGAGTAGATCTACTCATGTGGAGTCCAACAAAACTGGATTTTTCATTTTATGATTTTTCTGTGATTTACTGTGATTTTTCAAAAATTCAGCCGAAATAATTTAAAAAGAAAAAGACAAAACCACTGCTACTGTAGCAAAACCACTATTCACTGTAGCGAAACCGCCTTCGAAACCGCTTCAGCGAGGTAAAGTGCACGGTTTGAAAAGTTGGGGGAGGTGGTTTGTCCGGTTTTGCGGTTGAGGGAGGCAAAGCAGACTTTGGCGAAAGTTGAGGGAGGTAAAGTGGACTTCTTCCTTTCCTTTCCTTTCCTTTTCCATTTCTTTCCTTCAACTAAGCTATGGTCCATTACTTGCACCCACGTATGATGCCAAGTATATCTGCCTCCTAATGGGGTCCTCTAGGGTCACTAGGGTTATATTGAGTCCATGTCCATGGGTGGGCAACACACAAGGGTCAGTTAAGTAATAAAAGTTATTTGATTTTAATTGCATCACATAAAATCAAATAAGAACCAAATCATACTTGGGAATTAAAATGTGATGCTCAACATGCTACTAGGTGCTACTAGTGCAACTAAGTGGGTTTCCTAGCATGTCACCACACCAATCATGGGTTATTTAAGAAAAAATTTTGATAGTTGGTATTTTTGGTGTTTGTAATTTTTAGGGATGTTACACTTATGGTGTGTAGCATGAAATTATTTGAATCTTTGTGAACTCGTTATAGTACTTATTATTTGCTCATAGAATCTCTCTTCATCCATTATAATTATTAGTTAATATTGATCGTCTGGGTTACATATATAGAAGCGCCAGTGGAGCATTTTTAGAACTGTATTAGGCACTGGTTCCTACCCTGAATAAATTTTCAAAGTCGTAGTGTTAGTCTACAAGGTTTCATGCATCCTGCCGCATCTATGTATGCATGCATACACTCTCCTCCGTTTAATATATAGTAGAAACGGCGCGGAAACACATGTTTAAATTACAGGCTGCACACAAATATATATGTTTAAATTACAGGCTGCACACAAATACATAGAAAGGTATCTATAGCACAGTGCAAGAGTTAAAGAACAGTACGTAAGTACTGATGATGTGTCCAAAAATAGAATCACCCAAAAAATCAGTGAAAGTTAAAGTATGCTTCTTTTTTTTTTTGGTGTGCAGTAAGCTGGTTGCTAAAGAGGCCTGGGCTAATGAGTATGTCAGGCTTCTTTGGTACAGCAGTTCGTCGATTTATACTTCCAACCATTTTTTTTCTAGAACACGCAAGAGAGCTGCGTATCATTATATTAAGAAGAGAAAAAATAGTGGGTTTAGAACCCGTTACAGCCACACACACACACTTTTACATCTGTTGGAGTGTGTGTATTAGGCCCATGAGACTAAACCTATGAGGCCCATGTATGTACTGCTATATAACTACCCTTCTAGAATTAGCCCAATAATCCAATTACTCATTTCAACATGGTATCAAGTTAGGTCTCTCCTCTCTCCTCCCCTCCCTCCCTCTCACCCAGCCGCCGCCGCCACTGCCTTCTCCGGCCACCATGGCCGGCGGCCGGCCTCCTCCTCCCTCTTCCTCCTACTTCTCCATCTTCCCTCCCCTCCCCTACTCCTCCTGGGCCGAGATCGCGGCCGGCCGGCCGCTTGCCGTGGCCCTAATGGCCGCCGGTGGCGCTGCTGGTGCCTCCAGCCAGCCGGCGCCCGGCGAGCCTCCGCCGTCGCCGCCACTCCGGGCGCTCCGGCCGGGCAGGCCCGCGCCGCCACCCCTTCTGGAGGCCCAGCCACTGGGCGCGCCGCAGCCGCCGGGGGCCGCCCTGGCCGCGCCGCCGCCCGGGGCTCCCCTGGCAGCCGCCCCCAGCCCGCGCAGCCCCTGCAGCCTCCGCCGCCTGCGCCAGACCTTCTGGACGGTGCTGTTGGGCCCCGGGCGCGCTCCTCCTCGACCCCAACCACGCTGCTGCTCTTCTCTCCGCTCGGGCTGCCGCCGCCGAAGGCGCGGCACGCGTGAGCGAGGCTGCCCTCACCTTGGAGCGGGAGCGCGAGGCGGCTGCTGCCTTGGCACGTCAGCTCGCTGAGGCCGAGCAGCTCCTCTGCCACCCGGGGTACTACGACTCCACCGCCGTCTCCTCCGACTCGCGCGCCGTCCGCGTGTCACCTCTCCAAATCCCCGATCCGGCGGATCCGCTCGTGGCGCAGCTCCACTACCAGGCCGGCGGTGTTCAGAACATCCGCAACCTGGTCACGGTCGTCCTCGACCCGGAGTCGTCCTCCTACGCCCGCTGGCGGGACATGGTCGTCCTCACCCTCTGCCGCTACGCCCTTGACGACCACGTCCTCCTCGACGCCCCGCTTGCGGCTCAGACCCCCGGGTGGCATCGTCTCGACAGCATCGTCCTCTCCTGGATCCTTGGGACCATCACCACCGACCTCCACGACTTCGTCCGCAACACACCCGACGCTCGTCGTGCCTGGCTGGCGCTTGAGGGCCAGTTCTTGGGCAACGCGGAGGCCCAGGCTCTACGTCTCGACGTCAGCTTTCGCACCTTCGTCCAGGGCGACCTCTCCGTCGGCGAGTAATGCCGCCGGAAGAAGGCCATGGCGGACTCCCTCGGTGACCTTGGCTGGCCCATGGAGGACTGGATCTTGGTCCTCAACGTCCTCCGCGGCCTCAGCGACCGCTACAGCCACCTCCAGACCTGGATCACCCGGCAGTGGCCCTTCCCCTCCTTCCTGCAGGTCCGTGACGACCTCGTCATGGAGGAGCTCACCCAGGGTGTCCAGCCTGCTTCCCTCTCCGCGCTGGGCTCCTCGTCCACCTCAACTGCCCTTGTAGGCGCTCCTCCGCCGCGTACGTCCACACCGGCACCGTCGTCTTTTCTTGGTCGTCCTCCCTCCGGGCCGAGCGGGGGTGGAGGGGGCCATGGCGGCTGTCGTCGATACGGAGGGCGTGGTTCAGGGTCTGGTTGTGGGGCTCCGCCCGCACCACCGCGGGGGGTGCACCCTGGCCCTCCTTCAGCAACCCCTGGTCCGGGCGCATCTCCATGTGGCCTTTCCCGGGTGCCGGTGGTGATCCTCACCCCCCGGCGGCCATGCTCGCCGGTGCCATCTCGGCCGCTCCGTGGGCTCCACCACCTGGGGGTGCTCCGTGGACCCTGCCTTCCCAGTCACCACCAGGACCCCCGGTTGGGATGCGACAGCCCTGGCCCGCTCCTTCAGCACCATGGGCTTGACTCCTCCCACCGGGCTTGACTGGGTCGCCGACTCGGGTGCCACCTACCACACTACGTCCGACCCCGGTATACTCACGGCTGTCCATCCTCCTTCTTCATCTCTTCCTTCCTCCATCATGGTCGCAAATGGTTCCTGTATTCCTGTCACTTCCGTGGGTTCCGCTACCACTCCTGGCTCTTTTCGTCTCCCTGATGTTCTTGTTGTTCCTTCTATGGTCCACAATCTCCTCTCCATTCGTTGTTTTACTGCTGACAATTCTTGTTCTGTTGAGTTTGACTCCTCTGGTCATACTGTGAAGGATTTGGCTTCCCGGCATCCTCTCCTCCGATGTGACAGCACGGGGCCCCTTTACACACTTCGGCTTCCTTTTTCTGCTCCTACCACTTCGGATTCGGCTTCCACTTCGTCCGCTGCTCTCGCTGCATCCACTTCTTCCACTACCTGGCACCGCCGTCCGGACATCCTGGCCGTGATGTTTTGATGTAGCTTAGTCGTAGTTCCGACATACCATGTACTCGGGCTAACGATGGGCACTTATGTCATGCGTGCCAGTTAGGTCGTCATGTTCGTCTTCCATTTCCCACCTCTTCTTCTCATGCGACCCGCATTTTTGATCTTGTACACTGTGATCTGTGGACATCACCTGTGATGAGCCTGGTTATACATATTATCTTGTCATAGTTGATGATTTCTCTCATTATTCCTGGACTTTTCCCCTGCGTGCTAAGTCTGAGGCATTTCCCACACTTCGTCACTTCTTCGCCTGGGTGTCTACTCAGTTTGGTCTTACCGTCAAGGCCATTCAGTGTGACAACGGGCGTGAGTTCGATAACTCCACCTCTCGGGACTTCTTCCTCACTCACGGTGTCTAGTTGCGCATGTCTTGTCCCTACACCTCCTCCCAGAATGGCAAGGCAGAGCGCATGATTCGCACCACGAACGACACCGTGCGCACTCTTCTCCTCCAGGCTTCTCTTCCCTGCTTCTTGGCCGACAGCCTGCATACCTCCACCTATCTCCTTAACCGCCTACCTTCCACTGCCTGTCCAGCTCTCACACCACACCACGCTCTCTTCGGTACTCCACCTCGTTACGATCACCTCCGTGTCTTCGGGTGTGCGTGTTACCCTAACACCACTGCCACTGCTCCACACAAGCTGGCACCCCGTTCGACCCTGTGTGTTTTCCTCAGGTACTCCCCGGATCACAAGGGGTACCGTTGCTATGACCTCACCTCTCGCCGTGTCCTCATTTCTCGTCATGTGGTGTTTGACGAGTCTGTCTTCCCTTTCTCCACCACCCCCACACCTCCCTCTACCTCCGACCTTGACCTTTCCTTCCTATCTCCCACTGATGCGGTGGTTCAGCCACCCTTTCCGTTTTGTCCTGCAGGTTGTGCTCCGCCGCTCGCGTTGCCGGCTGACCCAGCGTCTTCCGTGGGTCCTGCCGCACCCGACCTTGGTCCGGGGGCACCACCCTCTGGTCCCTCTGGTCCTCCGCCTGTCTCTGCGCCCCATGAGAACAATGTGTGTGTATTAGGCCCATGAGGCTAAGCCCATGAGGCCCATGTATGTACTGCTATATAGCTATCCTTCTAGGGTTAGCCCAATAATCCAATTACTCATTTTAACAACATCTGATGGTGGTGTATCTCTCTCACACCTTTAAACTTGACCTAAGACCCCTAGGGAGGAACTCATGCATTGACTGGCTCTAGAGCAAGGAGATTGGAAATTCCCCGAGCTTTGGCCAATCTCCACAAGAGGAGCTCATCTTTTACCGAAGCCAAAACACTACTTAGGCTCGGTTGAATCCCATCAAACACACAGCGATTGCGGTGATTCCAAATGGACCAAGCTCCCAAAATGATGATGGAACTGAGACCCTTTTTAGTTTGGTCATCAACACCAGAATTTGTGCTTGCCCACCATGCATTAAAGGAATTGCTGTCACGCTAGGGGGAGAGATCCTGCAGGCCAACCTTACATAGAATGTTGTACCATACTTGCCTAGAGAAGACAGTAGATGATCAATCGTTTCCTCAGCCTGATCACAAAGCAGGCAGCGTTCAGGGTGGGGCAGACCTCTTTTAGCAAGACGGTCTGCAGTCCAGCACCTATTATGCGCCACTAACCACATGAAGAACGTGCATTTGCCTGGTGCCCAGCTCTTCCAGATTCTCTCCCAAGGCTCAAACTGTACAGCCCCAATAAAAAATCCCTCATATGCAGACTTAGCAGAGTACACACCCGAACTAGAGAACTGCCATAAGTGAGTATCATCTACTTCAGTTTGCAAAGTAAAATCTAAGAGCTCTAACCTAAGCAGAAAGGTTATAGTGTTAAGCACTGCAAAGATGTATTTGTATGTATGCTAATAATGATGTTGTTATTGTAACCATAAATTTCCAAAGAAAAAGTGTACTAAAAAAAAACATTTAGTGCTTTTGGAGAATTCCAGCTTATTACTCGTACTTGGCCTAGCAGGTACAAAATATCTGTGGTGGTAAAATTGTTCGTGCAAAAGAACCAAAGAAGCGTAGCATAGGTTCATTGTAAGAAGGAACCAATTTAGGAATTGTTGTAAGGAGATGGCATCTCCTTTGGCAGTCCCGATGAAAGCAAAATGGAAAAAAAAAAACCTAGATATATATAAGAGAAGTAGTAGGTTGTAATCATGTTTTATGAAGCCAACTTCTTTCATAGTCATATTGACAAAAGAAATTTCTCGTTCAGCATGAATTAATGTTGTGCAGATATTTGTGTCAATATAGATATAGCGATGTTGAGAAAAAAAAAATAGACATGTACATAAGCAGCAGGTGAAGAAAAATGAAGAATTGACGAAGATTATAGCATCACCTAAAATTAGTTTGCTATGTTGTGTGCGTGAATCCAAGAACATACTCAAAATAGTGAACACTTGGGTAGTCCAGATCGAATGTGGAGAGGTTCTAGGTGTGATGAACCACTATTTTTTTCTGTGTAGACCAAGAAAGACGACATAGATCAAGCTCAGGCATGTTCAATATAAAAATATTGCACCTACAATCAACGGCGTATACAAATTTCAGTAAATGCAATAAATTATATGTGTTTTGGATTGGTTGTGCCTGCTATGATCTTTGGCACCCCCTATCTGTGAAAAGGGGAAAGAGGCTGGTTTGCATGCATGGCATGGAAACTAAAGAAATATACTCAAAGTAGAAGTCAAGAGGGATGATAGGAACTTGCCAAAAGGAGCAGCCACCTATGCTATTGTTGTCTTCGCAGCAGGTAGTGGGTTTGAACCTGAAATAAGAAGCATGAAGTAAGGAGGGCTTTTGAGTCTAAATATTGGTAGTTCAGCAGAAATCCATGGTGGCTTCTGTTACCAATGAAACACTATTCTCTCATTAAGGATTTTTCTTGTCTGTTACCAACATTATCTGTCACAGCCATAGGAGGTGGCATACAGGAGAACAAATGGAGGAAGACCAATGATGTTGGTCTGTATAGCAAAGCGCACACCAAAGAAAAAGAATAGGCATAAATATTAAACCAGAAGGAAATATGAAACAAAGGACCCAAACTCCTGAAGGCGATGATGCCTGACCTTCTTAGTGTTTACGTTGTTAGGGGACGTAATCAGTTCTGTCTTTGTGTTGTCGCGTTGGCCTTTTGTTTCATGTCTCGCTGGTCTGACAGTCTAGCCAATCTTTTGCTTTTCTGAACTCTCTTTTAAACTCTTAAACTCTTTTGTATTTCCGTTACATCGTTAATGGAAATGGATCCCCCTTGTTCGAAAAAAAACGGAAGGACCCTCTCTTACCATCTATAGGAAAGGAAGACAGGAAAGGATAAGGCGAAGAGAAGAAATGGAGCAAGATCAAATCTGTACTACCAAGTATACTGTTACAAAGTAATCTACTGGCATGCCAATGGATGGATTGTTGGATATTCAAAAATAGAAATCAAAACAAAAATATCGCAGTCTAAGAAAAACAAAAGTTGTCCAAAAAGAGATGTAACAATCTTGAGGGGAAAGAAGCTGGGCACCTGCAAAGATATGTGAACAAGGAACTCCTGGATTGGGCCGGTAATGCATCCTGGTCTATGCAAAAATCAAAGAAACGAGCTGCTGTTCTGCAAAACCAAAGAAGCGAGGGTTTTTATTATTGCATTGGTAGTTATATGATGGCCGATATGTACCAAGCCAAGTCTATTTCAATGAAGCTGGAAAGTAACTAATTATCCTAGGGTATTCAGTTTCACAAGTACTAAGCGAAGAAATTCAGAAACCTGCTTCGTACATGTGTCATTCTTATTACTTGACGTTTCTGCATTGACCGTGAAAATAAGATTTTTCAGATGCAAATTTTCAGAAAGCTGCAAGAAGATGTGCAAATTTCCAGATAGTAGAGGTTCACTGTTCACAAGTGTCAAAATGCATAGTTTTAGCACAGAAAGATACTGAATTAAACAGGTATTAGGATTTCTAAATTAAATTTTTGAATAACTCTATTAAGTACTAAAATTTTGAATAACCATATTGTTCAAGGTGCTAGTTTGTTTTTACTGAAACTAGACAAGCAGTTCATTCTTGTTACTGAACATCAAATACTTTGAGATATATTTTACATGTCAAGGTCTAAATTGACACAAGACATTCATTCATGTTTTCTACAGCAGTATCAATATATCAATCCGTCAATGTTCAGAACAAGCATTTTCTGATACAAAGCAGTAAAAAAAGCAGAAACTGACAGTAAAATTAACAATGTCCTGATGGACCAAACTAGGTAGTGAAGATTTGTACAAGTTACTATTATAGCACTAACTGCATTCATCATCGTTACTTTTTCAGCAGTTAGTTTTGTTCATGGATTGATAGCCTGGTTTTGTCCTGCACATGCGTAGACAGGAAGGGACATTACAATTGAGACAAGAGCAAAAGTGGAAGGGAGAAGTCAGTAATATAGATAAAAGCAAACACACATGTTTCTTTCTCACCTGCAGCAGCCTTGCTGTCCTCTGAATTGGCAACACTAGAGTCCTTGCTTGAGATTGGTAGTCTCAGCCTGGCATTGCTTGACATTAGTAGTCTCAGCCATGTCATCAGTAGTCTCCTGTCATGCATAACAAAAATGCCATTTTGTGTTAAGAAGACATCAAATCTCCAGGCACAAAACTTGAGCACAAACAAATAAATCTGTGGCTGTGTTGCCATGGTTGTCCTTAGTGTGTGCAGATTATAGTCCCGGCAGGAATGAACATTAACAAAAGTACAAAACAATTATCAAATGAACACATTTGGATTTTTGTTAATTAGACAGGATTGCCATCAGGGAAATAACAATATCCTTCAAAAAAGAACAAGGATGCCATTTACTGAAATTGACTATTTGTGAATTACTCGTCAAGCCTCTTCTTTTTAGCCTCGCCAAAGGCACCCTCAGCCTGTGACAAACCATGACTTTGTTCAGCACAACCATACAATGAAACGAAACAAAACATTATAGAGATACTAAATCTAGATAAGACAACATATATACATCGTTCATGCTTCCTCCACATGCTTCCATCTCTCATGTCCGACCACATGTCATTGCTCCTCCAAGGCATACTGGGCCACAAGCCTATTGGTTTCTTCTCCTTCGGTTTCAAGGTTATGATTTCAAGGACAATGACGGCACATTTAGCAGAATGGGCAGCACGTGATCTCAACCTTACTCCAGACACAAGCCATTCACTTTGGGAAATGTTGCACAATGCATTGGAGGGGCGTTCATCTTCGGCACTGAACAAATATTGAAGTGAAGATGTAAATATAAAAGCTCGCAGAGATTTATTGTTTCTAGTTAGTGCAAAATATGAGGGACAAAATATTATATTGCATGTTGAAATGTTAAGGTGGTGGAAAAAATAGTCAAAACTAGAATAGTAAATGAGGTGTGGTACACGTATATCAAGTTTAGCATCTGATCACAAGCCAAAGGCAACATTTATGTTTAGCATTTTTGTCCACCGAATTGAAGAGGCAGGATTGAAGAGGATCCTGTTAGAAGGGAGATGATCCTAGGTGGTGATGACCGTGTTGTTGGATAGTGTCATGTTACTTGTGGTTTGTGATCAGATGCTAAACTTGCACTCCAAATTATAATTCGTTTGACTTTTTTTACCCCACTCTCTTTATTCAAAAAATTGTGCAAACATAGTCAAATTTAAATCGACTTTATCCTTGCAAGGAGGGAGGATAGGCGTGCTTGCTTAGATTGTAAGGTGATACCTGGGGAGTGTGTTGTCCCTCAACACAAGCTGGTGGTGGCGGACTTTCGGTTTCAGATACGGGTTCCCCGGGTCAAACACGCCAAGATTGTGAGAACGAAGTGGTGGAAGCTTAGAGGGAAAGCGGCGCAAACGTTTAAGGAGAGGATGCTAGACGAGGGGCCCTGGGAAGAAGGAGAAGATGCAGACGACATGTGGCTAAAGATGGCAACATGTGTTCGGAAGGTGGCTTCAGAAGTGCTTGGCGTGAGTAAGGGGGTAAACAAGAAGCAAAAGACACCTGGTGGTGGAATGACGAGGTGCAAAGGGCTATTAAGGAGAAGAAAGAGTGTTTCAAGCGCCTCCATCTGGACCACAGTGCAGCCAACGTCGAGGGCTATAAAACAACGAAGAGGGTTGCAAAGCGAGCTGTGAGTGTAGCAAAGGGCCAGGCTTTTGATGACCTTTATCAACGGCTAAGCACGAGGGAAGGGGAGAAGGACATTTATAGGATGGCTAGGATCCGAGAGAGGAAGAAAAGGGACATCAACCAAATCAAATGCATCAAGGATGGGACAGATTGACTACTGGTGAAGGATGAGGAGATCAAGAACAGATGGCGAGAGTACTTTGACAAGTTGTTTAATGGGGAGAATGAGGGTCCTACCCTTGAGTTGGATGACCCATTTGATGATACCAACAGACACTTTGTGAGGAGATTTCAGGAAGCAGAGATCAAGGAGGCTTTGAAGAGGATGAAGGGAGGTAAAGCGATGGGCCCCGATGGTATCCCTATTGAGGTGTGGAGGTGCCTAGGTGCCAGAGCGACAGTATGGTTAACTAAGCTTTTTAACCTTATCTTTCGGTCCAACAAGATGCCCGAAGAATGGAGGAGAAGCATATTAGTACCGATCTTCAAGAACAAGGGGGATGTTCAAAGTTGTACTAACTATCGTGGGATCAAGCTGATGAGCCATACAATGAAGCTCTGGGAAAGGGTTATCGAACATCGCTTAAGAAGAGTGACAAGTGTGACCCAAAACCAGTTTGGGTTCATGCCTGGAAGGTCGACCATGGAGGCGATTTTCTTAATACATCAGCTGATGGAGAGATACAGGGAGCAAAAGAAGGACTTGTACTTGGTCTTTATTGACCTCGAGAAGGCGTATGACAAAGTACCAAGAAATGTCATGTGGTGGGCATTGGAAAAGCACAAGGCCCCAGCTAAGTACATTACCCTCATCAAAGATATGTACAAGGACGCGATGACGTATGTTCGAACATGTGATGGCGACACTAGTGACTTTCCAATTAAAGAAGGGCTACATCAGGGGTCAGCATTGAGCCCTTATCTATTTGCTTTGGTGATGGATGAGGTCACAAGGGACATACAAGGTGATATCCCTTGGTGTATGCTCTTCGCTGATGATGTGGTGCTAGTTGACGAGAGTAGGGCAGGGGTTGATAGTAAGTTAGAGCTGTGGAGGCACATATTAGAGTCGAAAGGATTCAGACTTAGTAGGACCAAGACCGAGTACATGATGTGTAGTTTCAGCGCGGCTAGACATGAGGATGGTGTCGTTAGCCTCGATGGACAAGTGGTGGCCAAGAGGGATACCTTCCGGTATCTAGGATCGATGCTTCAAAAGGATGACGACATTGATGAAGATGTTAGGCATAGAATTTCAGCCGGTTGGCTGAAATGGCGTCAAGCTTCTGGCGTCCTCTGTGACAAGAGGGTGCCATAAAAACTAAAAGGTAAGTTTTATAGGACAGCGATTTGTCCGGCGATGCTATACGGTACTGAATGCTGGCCTACAAAAAGACGACATGTCCAACAACTGAGTGTAGCAGAGATGCGTATGCTACGTTGGTTTTGTGGGCACACAAGAAGGGATAGAATCCGGAACGAGGACATTCGGGAGAGGGTGGGGGTGGCACCAATTGAGGAAAAACTGATTCAACATCGGTTGAGATGGTTTGGACATGTCCAACGAAGGCCTCCCGATACGTCGGTGCGCAGCGGGGTTCTAAAGCGGGTCGATGATGTTAAGAGAGGTAGAGGTCGGCCTAAACTGACTTGGGACGAGTCGGTTAAGAGAGACCTTAAAGAGTGGAATATCTCCAAGGAATTAGCTATGGATAGGAGCGCCTGTAGATTAGCAATCAGTGTGCCTCAAACGTGACCTTTGCTTCCTTTTCTGTTTATCTCTAACTCTACCTTTCGTCTTGTGTCCGTTTTGTGTTTGTCTAATCTTGGTCTCTCGTGGGTTTCATCTCTAGCCTACCCTAACTCGCTTGGGATAAAAGGCTTATGTTGTTATTGTTGTTGTTGTTATAGTCAAATTTAAATCATTCTTAAAGAACTTTTGTTAGTAAAGCAAGCCACAAAAAAAGAAGAGATATTTGCACAAATTTTTGAATAAAACGAGAGGTCAAAGTTGGGGTAAAAAAAGTCAAACGAACTACAATTTAGAACATAGTAATACAGCACCTCACTTACCATATCAGATTTGGCCATTTTGTCCAGCACATTAATTTAGAGTATAATATTTTGTCCCTCAAACTTCACACCCACTGAAAATACCAAATCTCTATGAACCTTCAACTCCAATTCATCACTTCAACCTCTTGCTTAGTACCCCAAGTCGCATTGCCCTCTAATTCATTATGCAACATGCCCTAAAGTAAATGTGCTAATGCCTGAGTTGAAGTCATAGTCCTCTATCCTGGTATATGTGCCACCGTCATGCTTAAAATCGAAGTCACTGAATACAAAGAAGATATGTGTTAGGTTGCAGTTTGAGAACACCTTAGGTTTGATATGATGACATATACATTGATCATTACTAGATTCTAACTACCAAAGAAATAGCTAGGAGCATCCATGTGCAGATGAGTCATGAAAAATTCTTTCGAATCAATTTCCCTGCAAAACACCAACCTAGTGCAAAACCCCAACTAGTACTTGTACTTGTCCAGGGGTTGATGGTATGAACAATGAGCGAGAGCACTTACCCCAGACCCGATTATCCATGTCTCCTATTTTTTCTCCCATCCCAGTCTAGGGGGAGGATGTCTGGTCAGAGCTCAGCAGCACATGACAAGCTAGTAGGTATGACTAACAGAGGGGCCGAGAGGGGCATGGTTGAGAAGGTTGAGGTGCCATCCAGCAAAGAGCTCTAACTCGATTGCTAGGAGCTAAATGGGCAAACGAGCATCGACTAGGCTATGGGGAGAGAACGGATCGGCCCAAGGCATCAGTTGCTGCTGGGGTTAGACAACAAAGCACGTTCTTAGCTTCCCTCCACCTAGTCACAAATGACCCTCCCTCCCAACCTATACCTACTAGTAGTAAACTTAGTTTTCTTTTTTCAACAGCTAGGCAGCCAATAATAAAAAACCCTTCTCAAATTCATGGCTAGGAAACAATGAATGGATTGCAGGAGCCGGCCAGCCAATTGGATGAACCTGAAGTTGGCATTACAAACCAACGGACTAATCAGCAAGGCGACATCCCATTTCCCATGCTAGCTAGGTGCATGAGCTTGTAGCATAACATGTAGGAGCAATGGCTGACCTATAAACGAAACAAGACGAGAGACAAATAATAGAAGGCTAAAAACTTTACTAGCAGCACATAACAATGTCAGTTTTAAATGCCCAAGTAATGTGGACAACATTGTGAATACTGAATAGACAAACAAATAGAGGGAATTCGATAACAAAAAAAGACATACATTGCCAAACAATTTCACAAAACCTTTGGCGTCATCTTTAATTTTATAGTATGCACCCTTCATTTCTTTGGCCAGGCAAATTAATCATACGGTAATTCAGTAGACTTGGAAGTTGTGATAATTATAGCTTTATATAAACAATTAAAGTCTCTTAACCCTACGATATGAGATATTGCAAATTACAGTGCAATTTTTACAAAGTAGACCAGACATTGGCATTCTGCATTGATCGAACACAATAAAACACAGAAATTGACACTCACTGTCAGCTCTGAGCTGTGCAACAACAGCAGGGGTGGAGGCGCGGAACCGTAGCCCATGGGACTGGGTCACTGGGGCAGTGGGGGAGCCCGGGTTGCGGCGGCCGGCGGGGGCAGAAGCGCAGCGCAGACAGCAGAGGGCGGAATCCGGGAGGGGCGCAGTCGCGCATTCCAGCACTCGCGCAGACGACACGCCTAGGCCGGGCCGAGCGCAGGGCTCCAGGCTTCGCTGCCGACGTCGAGGCTCCGCCCCGGTGCCCGCCACAGACGCCGTGCAGCACGCCGCAGTGCCCCAACGCCGTCCTCCTTGCACGCTCCTGCGGCGGCTCCGACGAGCGGAGCGCCGCATGGGCTTGGGATCTGGGAATGGGATGGGTGCTGACTGCCGACGAGTGCACGCAGAGGCACAGAGAGATGGCGGGGGCGGCTGGTCACTGGTGTGCCTGCTGGGCCTGATGGCTATGGGCCTTTATACTTGGCTACGAGGTGGGCCTTTATATGAGCCTCGTGGCCTCACGCATGGTCTGTAAAAACCAGCGAGATGGGCCTTTATACGGCCTAACGAGGCGGGTTGGCGGCGGGGAATAGGGACGAGGATAAAATTGGTCGCATCTAGATTTCTTAAAAACAAATTGGTCGCATCTCTTTTTCTAATGAGAAATTTTGAAATTTAAATCTTATTTTGCACGCATTTCAATTTTTGACATCCACACGAGCCTTCGAAAAGCTGTTGGATGATACAAAATATAGAAATTGGGTTTTCACTCAAATTATTCTTCAAATAATTATTTGGAGAGTGAGTTTTTAGAAAGGTTCAGGTTCAAATAAAATGAAAACCATGACACTGGGATTCTTTTAAAACACTGGCCAAACTCCTTAGTGCTTATATGTACTTACCTGAATCAGGGTGGAAATTGAACTAAGTTTCACCCAATCCACCATAAACATGGCCTTAGCAGTATATGTGATCCAGCTAGACTTGACTACTACTGAAATTATTATCTGGAGATCAGTCTCTATTAATGATCTCTAGAAAATAAAAAAAAATTGTAACTTCTATGAATCAAACTCGTTTTTTTTAGATAATGCTATGAATCAAACTCGTGAGTTGCCATTCAACATTGCACCTCTCTACCATCACACCACACACTCATATATGATTGTATATGATATGCTATCATTTTATTATATCAACATTATTGTGGCTACTAAATGAAGTCAAATGTAAAAAACTTTTAACTACAAAGTTTAAAATCCTAAGACAACCACCTTTGTTAACCCATGATTTTCAAAGACAATCATCTTAGGATGTCGAGTTCTGTAAATACTTTTTAGATATGGTCATTTTTCTGGAGCCACGAGGTCACTAGGTGTGGCTTAAAAATGGTTTGAACTTGCCTCTATAAATGGTTTGAACTTGTCTCCTTTTTTTTTGTAATTGTGATTGCAACGACGAAACGGGGACTTAGTGTCGGCTTAAAAAAACCAATGGTTTCATAATAATGTCAATGCTAAGCAACCTTGCAAAAGTTAAGCCCAACAATCCAAAAATCAAGACACCATCTAATGTGCGCATGGTCAGTATTGTACACATAATAAAAAAGCAGATTTGGCTAAGAAAGTGCCTAATGCTCATTTGAAGGTACACCGTTTAGTAATGCATCTAGATATATAGCAATACCAACAAGAAAGAGGCTTAAGCGTTTCTACCCCTGTTTTGAAGCGCGTTTGTGATTTTGCCCTCGTTTTTTTAACTTTGTGATTTTGCCCCTCTCTATAAGAAAGTCAATGCGATTTTGCCCCAAGTCAACGGTCAAAACAGGGGCAAATTCGCAAAGACCAGAGGCAAATTCGCATTGACTTGCTATTAGTAAAGGGCAAAATCACAAAGTTAAAATACCAAGGGTAAAATCACCATTAGACTTTGAATTAGGGGGAAAAAAACACCAAAATCCTAACAAGAAAAAAGTTAAATTGACTTATAATTTAAAAGGGTGGAAGTAAATGATAAGAATCCTCCCATCAGTCTGTTATGTAACGGATTAGAAATTATACTTTGAGATAAGAAACGTGCACAGGGAAAATTAATTCACGAGAGATTGAAATGAAATCTTAATAAAAACTGGGAAAGAAAACCCAAATCTCAAGGACCATTCTGCTAAAACAAAAGGACAGTCCTCAACCTCGCCATGACCGATGACACACAGACGGCAAGCACGCTATGGGCGGCCATTGGCGCCGTGTTCCAGGCGAACAAAGCACCTCGTGCCATCTTCCTGAATCACGAGTTCCACTCGATGACTCAGGGGGATTCCTCCATCGACGACTTCTACGTCCGCATGAAGGCAAAGGCGAACGAACTGCGCGACGTCGGCCAGCCCGTCCTTGAGAGCAATCTCGTCCTCAACCATCTGCGCGGCGTCAACGAGATCTATTCCACGGTCGCCGACAACATCGCTGGGCAGCAGTCCCTCACCTTCGCCTCCGCATGCCATCAGCTCCTCCTCAAGGAACTAAGGCTGCAGAATGACGAGAAGGCACGTGCTGCCTCGGCGCTCCTTGCTGCTGCAACCGACGACCAGCAGCAGCAGCAGCAGGGCAGCAGGCGCCCAAACAGCAAGAAGGGCAGCCAGCAGTCCTTCCAGTCCACCTCCGGCAGTGGCTCCTTCACCAACTCCGGCGGCAGCAACTCCAGCAGGCACCCCCTCTGGGGTTTCAATCCCTGGACCGGGAACGCATTGCTCCTGGCGAGCAGGTCACCCCCTGGACAGCACCGCCAGGGTGGCTCCGGCGGGTCTGGACGCACCCAGGGCCTCCTCGGGGCTGCTCCCCAGGCGCACACAGCTTTCGCTCCTCTCCAGGCGCCCTCCGGCAGTTCCAGCGGCTCCACCAACACCACCTGGGATGCAGCCGGCCTCTTGCTGCCCTCCAGGCCATGCAGGGCACCTCACCCTGGGTCGTCAACTCCGGCGCCTCCGCACACATGTCGTCCTCGGATGGTATGCTCACCCAACGCCTCCCCCCTTTCACCTCTTCAATAACAGTAGGCAATGGCACTAGCATTCCAGTCACGTCTAGAGGTCACTCCATCCTATCCACTCCCGTGTCTAACTTTAATCTTAATAATATCCTTGTTGCACCATCCATAGTTCATAACATGCTCTCTGTTCGTCAGTTCACTCGCAACAATAGTTATTCCTTTGAATTTGACGCGTCTGGTTTTTCCATCAAGGATCTCCGCACGGGACGCGTGATTCTCCGCTGTAACAGCGATGGGGACCTTTACACCATGCCTGCATCCACGCCTGCTGCCCCAACACCTGCTCATGCTCTCCTGGCTGCTTCGTCGACTCTCTGGCATCAGCGTCTCGGCCATCCAGCCCCTGCTGTTTTAGTGCATCTTAATAAAATTCGTGCTATTGCTTGTAATAAAGTAGACCATTCTCTTTGTCATTCATGTCAGCTAGGCAAGCACACACGTCTACCTTTTAGTTCTACGATGTCCACAACCCATGCGCCCTTTGAACTTGTTCACTGTGATGTATGGACATCTCCTATCAATAGTCTGTCTGGTTTTTCCTACTACTTGGTGTGTCTGGATGATTATAGTCACTATTGTTGGGTTTTTCCTCTCCGAAGAAAATCCGACGTTCACCACCATTTAGTTGAGCTCGCTGCCCTTGCCCACACTCAGTTCAGCCTACCCATAAAATGTTTTCAGGCCAATAATGGTACTGAATTTGTCAACACCACCACCGCCAACTTTCTTGCTGCCCGCGGCACCCACCTTCGTCTTTCCTGTCCCTATACATCACCCCAAAACGGCAAGGCCGTACGCATAATCCGCACGCTCAACGATTCCGTTCGCACCATGCTCTTCCATGCCTCCCTACCGCCCCCATATTGGGCTGAAGACCTCCTGACAGCCTGCTACCTCCTTAACCGGCGCCCATCCTCCTCCATTCAGCACAAAGTTCCCTTCACTCGCTTGCATAAAAAGCCACTCACCTATAGCCATCTCCGCGTCTTCGGGTGCCTCTGTTACCCAAACCTACAGGCCACCTCCAAACACAAGCTTGCACCTCGCTCCACGGCATGCGTCTTCCTCGGCTATCAATCCTCCCACAAAGGATACCGCTGCCTCGACCAATCCACTTGTCGTATCATCATCTCCGGGCATGTCATCTTCGACGAGACCACTTTTCCTTTTACAGCCACCCCAGACGCCCCACTACCCACTTCCCTAGACTTCTTAGACGACGATATGGTTTCGGTGCCTTGTTCTTCTGTTATTGCAGGTGGTACTCCCTCCTCGACGCCCATGGTCACCCCATCCTCCTCGGATGTCGAGCAACCGCACTCCGACGATACGCCTGAGAGGTGTGGCCCTCTCTCTGGCGCATCTTCTGCAGCCGGATCAGCTTCTCCAGCACCGGGCGGGCGTGGTCTCGTGCCCCTGCCCGGCTCTCCTGTGGTTCCCTTCCCACAGGTCTACGTCCACTGACCTCATCCGGTGTTAGCACCTGCGCTGTCACCAGCTGCCCCGGCACCTCCAGCTGCTCCGGCTGCGCCCCCACCTGCGCCATCGACGGCGCCCCCAGTTCCGCCGTCGCCACCTCCGCCGTGGGTTACTCGCACCATGACTGGTGCCATTCCTCGCGTCAGCTATGAAGGGCTGACGGCCACGCCGTCCTCATCGCCATCACCTCTCCCGATGACCTACCGTCACGCGTTGGCTGATGCCAACTGGCGCGCAGCGATGATGGATGAGTACCAGGCCCTTGTCGACAACAACACCTGGCAGCTCGTCCCGCGTCCCCCCGGTGCCAACATTGTGACGGGCAAATGGATCTTTCGGCACAAGTTCCATGCCGATGGGTCCCTTGCCCGCCACAAGGCTTGCTGGGTGGTCCGCGGCTTCTCTCAACACGAGGGCGTCGACTATGACGAGACCTTCAGCCCGGTGGTCAAACTGGCGACCATTCGGACCGTCCTCAGCATCGCCGCGTTCCACGCATGGCCGATTCACCAGTTGGACATGAAGAACACCTTCCTCCACGGCAACCTCGAGGAGATTGTCTATTGCCAGCAGCCACCAGCCACCAGCCTTCGTCGACCCTGGCGCCTGTAAGGACCGTATAGGTTAGAGGGGGGTGAATAGCCTATTAAAAATTCTAGCAAAATACTAGACCACACGTTAGTAGATAAGCAAGCGAGACAAAACGCTAGCTCTAGACTATTCTATGCAAGCCACCTAACACGATATGCTACTCACAAATATAAGCACTCAACACGCAAGAAACCAACTCCTCTGATCCTAAGGAGATGGCACCTAAACAAGTAGTAAGCGCAAGGAAAGAGATCGAGTGGATTATACCAATGGGCTTGATTGAAGTGAAGTCCGCATGCCGTGAAGACCAATCACCGGGAGATATCCAATATGAAAACGAAGAGATCAAACCCAATAGAATACCGGAAAGACAAAAGTCCACTCGATGGTGGAGAAGACAAAGAACACTCGATTTTTTTTACTAAGGTTCACGTGATCGCTGTCACACTACTCCTCGTTGTGGCACCGGTCTTCCTTGGTGGATTGCGAGTTAGGCTTCACACGCCATTCCCTCACCGGGAGCCGCTCACCAACACAAGAGAAGTGGCTATCAACCATGAGCAATCCACTAGAGTTGGTTTTGGCACTCCGCCGAGGATAACCACAAAACCTCTCACAATCAATCACCTCGGTGTGGGCTTGAACAAGCACCAATCAACCTCACACCGGAATCACCTCCAAGCCGCTAGGGACACGGCAATGCCCCAAGAGAATAAGAACTCAGCCTTGGCTTGCTCTCAAGTGCTCTAGAATGCAAATCACTAAGCAATGATGCACTTGAGGATCACTCAACTCAAATGGATAAACAAGAGATAGTCAATTGAGTGAGTGGGAGGCTTAGGATGCTCACAAAGAGTATGCAAATGATTCAAGTGTGCAAGAGAGTCAACAAGTGACCAGGGAAGGAGTATAAATACCCCTAAATGCAATCCTAGCCGTTACCTACTGAAAAATAGCCATTAACATGTTTTTCGGGGTGTCGGACCGAGCGTCGGACCAAGCGTTAGCGTCCGACGCTCTAGATGTCGCCACGTGTCAGCTCGATTCAACCACAGCCACTGGATCTTAACGGCTAACTCAAACCCGCGCATTTCTAGACCGTTGGACTGGGGGCGTCGGACTAAACAGCAGAGTCTGACGCCCTGTTCCCAGTACACTGCACGCGTACCGTCGGACTCACAAGTGAACACCGTCGGACCAACGTAACGTACAGTCCGACACTTCCAGAGAGGTTTGAAACCGAGAAAACTGCGTCGGACTAAGCTTCAGCGTCCGACGCTCTCAGATTGCGCCACGCGTCACACCTCGCTGCTAGGCACCGTCGGACTGGAGTGGGCAATGGTCCGACGCTCGTTTTCCGAGCGTCCGATGCTCGCCATTGGCCAGAACTAGGGTTAGGCGTCGGACTCTACTCAATGGTCCGATGCTGCCCCTCTACACAGTCCGACGCTCACTTCTCAGCGTTTTTCAAGTTAATTTTCCACCCCTTGCTTCTATGTGCTAACACTCAAGGTCTCCAACACTTGTGCACAGTGTGTTAGCATTTTCAAAACATTTTCCAAGGATTTTCAAAGAGATTCTCTAGGTTGGTTAGATCAATGCACATGAGATGCAACCTAGAGCACTTGAAGGTAATCCAACACTCGTTCTCCCCTTAATAGTCGGCTATCTATCCTAAATGTGAACACACCCACTAGATGTGTTGTTCACCAAAAGGAAAACCTATTTGGATTATACCTTTGCCTTCTCACTTGATCACCTTTGCTCCTTCCATGATTAAGCCTTCCTTTAGTCATCACCATTTTCCTTTAGGCTTCATACCATGGATTGTCCAACCTAAAACGTTGTCATCACTAGCAATCTAGGTTAGTCCTTAGGATGTTATTAATTATCAAAACCAAACTAGGGCTTTCAATCTCCCCCTTTTTGGTAATTGATGATATCCCTTACAAAGATAAGAGTTAAGTTTGTTTTTGAACTTGTGAGCTTGTTCAATCAAGATTGTCATGTTTTTGGAAAGGACAAACAACACAAATTCGGTTTGGTGGCTATTTAGCTGCCCCTACATATGTGCATGAGTTTGGATTTGAAAGCTTGCACATATGCATATATAGAGAGTAAATTTCCACCAAGATGTGCTACGATGGTTAGGATAAACCTTTGAAGCGTGATACCGATTGAAAATTTCATATCTAAGTTGCGGAAATCTCCATCCTTAGCACTTTTGATAACTAGATGATCACAAAACTTGAGCATACCGTGAGATCAACATTATAGACAATGCTCAAGAACCACTTGTAAGACTACTTGCAAAGTACAAGATCATCTAGGTACCACCTAAGCATGCTAGTTAACAAGTCATCAAACAATTCTATACTAGCATACTCCACTCAAGAATATGGCAATAGAATGTAAAAACATATGCAAGTGCATCAGACATATGTGAGTGCACATTCCAAATGCAACAACCAAGTTCATGAGTTTGCTCCCCCTTAAGGTGAGCTTATCTTAAGTAAAGGTTATGATTCAAAATTTTTGATCCCTTTACTTTGGCCTATTGCTCTTCCATCATCGGCCTAATGATGGTTCATTGCGAAGCTCAAGTTCTCTCCCCCTTTGTCATTTTATCTTTGTGCTTTCTCCCCCTTGGCATCAAGTACCACAAAAGGGTCAAGTTAATGGAAGGAGAGACCTTTGTAGTCAAATTTTGGTTCAATCTAGCAAATTTGTACAAGTGTCTTAACTCGGTTTGAACCAAAGACAAGCTTCTTCACGCCACTCGGGGTTATCTTGCCTATGTTGAGTTAAGCACTTAGTTACTCATTTAATTTAGATTCAACACTAGGTTTGCATCCGCATGAACAAGTTATATGCCATCACTAGATTAAGCAATCAACCAAGCAATAGTGATGCCATATAGACTTTAAAACCATTTTAGCTTTCAATGAATGACCTAGAGAGAACAAAATCATATCTATATGATCTAGCAAGTCCTAACAAAGTATGAATGCACATGTCAAATAATGATACCTTTGCCTTACTTGGAGAATAGACATTTCATAAGATATTCATGAAGTGCATCAACACATGTTGGAGTAGTCAAGTATGTTCAACTCATTCCTTAGCTTGCAAAATCTAGCTTCATCAAGTGGCTTGGTGAATATATGTCGGCTAGTTGATCTTCGGTGCCTACACTTGTGATTGCAATATTTCCTTTTGCTTGGTGATCTCTTATGAAATGGTGCCTCACATCTATGTGTTTGGTTCTTGAATGTTGCACTGGATTGGTTGTGATCTTCACCGCACTTTCATTGTCACATAGCAATGGAACCTTGTTGAATTTCAATCCATAGTCCTTCAAGGTTTGTCTCATCCAAAGCAATTGTGCACAACAACTTCCCGCACTAATGTATTCCGCTTCGGCGGTAGAAAGTGCAACACTATTTTGCTTTTTGGATGACCATGAAACTAGTGACCTTCCCAAGAGTTGACATGTACCGGAAGTGCTCTTTCTATCAATTTTGCAACCGGCATAGTCCGCATCCGCATAACCTATCAAAGTGAAGTTAGAGTCCTTGGGATACCACAAACCAATGTTAGGTGTGCTCTTTAAGTACCTCACTATTCTTTTAGTTGCCTTCAAATGACTTTCTCTTGGAGAGGCTTCATATCTTGCACACATGTACACACTAAACATCACATCCGGCTTAGAAGCGGTCACATAGAGTAGACTACCAATCATTGACCGATATTGCTTTTGATCAACCAATTCACCTTCTACATCCGGTTCCAAGGTTCCACTAGTGCCCATTGGTGTTGAGATTGCTTTTGCATTTTGCAATCTAAACTTCTTCACCATGTCCTTGATATACTTGCTTTGACTCACAAATGTGCCATTCTTCAATTGCTTGATTTGGAGTCCAAGAAAGTAGCTAAGTTCACCTACCATGAACATTTCAAACTCTTTAGCCATCATTTCTCCAAACTCCTCACAAAATATTTAACTTGTTGATCCGAAGATGATATTATCAACATAGATTTGCATGATGAACAAGTCATTCCCGATCTTCTTAGTGAAGAGAGTGGTGTCAACCTTTCCTATCTTGAACCCTTTAGAGAGTAGGAAGTCCCTCAACCTCTCATACCATGCTCTTGATGCTTGTTTCAAGCCATAGAGAGCCTTCTTAAGCTTGTAAACATGGTCGTGCCTCTTATCATTTTCAAAATCGGGAGGTTGCTCAACATAGACTAACTCATTGATGTAGCTATTCAAGAATGCACTTTTGACATCCATTTGATAGAGCTTGATATCATGAGCACATGCATATGCCAATAAGATCCGGATTGCTTCCAATCTTGCCACCGGTGCATAGGTTTCTCCAAAGTCTAAGCCTTCAATTTAAGTGCAACCTTGTGCAACTAATCTAGATTTGTTCCTTACAACAATCCCATCTTGATCTTGCTTGTTCCGGAAGACCCACTTGGTGCCAATCACATTGTGTTTACTTGGTCTTGGAACTAATTCCCATACTTGATTTCTCTCAAAATTGTTGAGCTCTTCGTGCATAGCATTTATCCAATCCTCATCTTTGAGTGCCTTCTCAATGTTGATAGGCTCCTCTTGTGAGATAAATGAATAGTGCTCACAAAATGAAGCCACTCTTGACCTTGTTTGTACACCTCTACTAATATCACCAACAATTTGATTTAGAGGATGATCTCTTGCAATGTGAGTTGGTTGGAGAATATGAGATGAACTAGCATCTTGAACTTGGTCTTGATCTTGATTATGAGCTTGAGCTTGAGATTCACTTGAGCTTGCTTGATTTGCATCATCTTCCACTTGTACAATAGGAGGGATGACTTCATCATCATTATCTTCAATTTGTCTCGGTCTAATGTCACCAATGTCCATGTTCTTCATAGCATCAACTAATTTAGGTCCTCTCACATCATCTAGATTATCCTTCTCTTCTTGAGACCCATTGGTTTCATCAAACTCAACATCTTGGACTTCTTTAACTATCTCATGTGCCAAGTTCCATACTCTATATGTTTTGCTTGAAGTTGAATACCCAAGAAGAAATCCTTCATCACACTTCTTCTCAAATTTACCCAAACGAGTGCCCTTCTTTAAGATATAGCATTTGCAACCAAACACTCTAAAATATGCAATGTTGGGTTTTCTTCCATTCAAGAGCTCATAGGGTGTCTTCTTCAACATTGGATGACAATATAGACGGTTGCTAGTGTAGCAGGCCGTATTGATAGCTTCCGCCCAAAATTCATCACTAACATTGTATTCACTTAGCATGGTTCTTGCCATATCAATGAGAGTTCTATTCTTTCTTTCGAAAAACCATTTGATTGAGGAGTGTACTTTGCCGAGAATTGATGCTTGATTCCTAGATCATCACAAAGCTCATCAACTCTTGTATTCTTGAATTCACTTCCATTATCACTTCTAACTTGTTTCACCCTTGTATCAAACTCATTTTCACTTCTCTTGATGAAAGACTTAAAGATTCCATACACTTCACTTTTGTCAACTAGAAAGAAGACCCAAGTGTATCTTGAGAAGTCATCAACTATCACAAAGCTATATTTTCTTCCTTTGATACTTGCATAAGTGGTTGGACCAAATAAATCCATATGCAATAGCTCAAGTGGACTAGATGTACTCATCATGCCTTTCTTAGGGTGCGTGTTCCCAACTTGCTTTCCAAATTGACAAGAACTACACAACCCATCCTTCTCAAAGTGTACATCCTTCAAGCCTCTAACCATGTCGTGCTTGACCAATCTACCAAGTTGCTTCATTCCAACATGTCCAAGTCTTCTACGCCACAACCAACCAAGACTTGACTTTGAGATCAAACATGAAGAAAGCTTTGCTTCACTATCATTGAAATCCACCAAGTATAGGTTCCCATATCTAAAGCCCTTGAAGATCAAGTTGGAACCATCCACACTAACAATCTCAACATCATCAATACCAAAGATGCGCTTGAAACCAAGATCACATAGTTGTGCAACCGATAATAAGTTGAAATTGAGAGATTCAATTAGCAACACATTTGATATGCTCATATCATTTGAGATAGCAATCTTACCTAATCCTTTCACCTTGCCTTTTCCATTGTCACCAAATGTGATAGAATCAAACTCTTGGTTACCATTTGTGTTGATAGAATTGAACATACTAGACTCTCCGGTCATGTGTTGAGTGCATCCACTATCAAGCACGCAATGTCTTCCACCGGCTTTATAATTGACCTACAAAGAATAGATCAATTGGTTTTAGGTACCCAAGCATTCTTGGGTCCTTGGAGGTTAGTAACCAAAGACTTAGGCACCCAAATGGATCTCATCCGTGGGTTGCCTCTTGGTGTACCAATATACTTGGCTTTAACACCCTTCACTCCCTTGATGAGCATGTAACAAGAATCAAGGCGAATTAAAGTCACACTAGCAAATTTGACTTGCTTGATTTTGTTGGCCATGCAATGTTGCTCATTATGCCCTACTTGCTTGCATTTTTGGCAATACCTACCATTGCTCCTCACAAATCTAGCTTTGCGAGTCACAAAAGCGGGCTTGCCTTTCTTGAGGGTATAGCCTAGTCCCTCCTTAGAGTGACTAAATCTTTGGCTAACCAAACACTTTAGCAAGCGGGCATCCCCACCATAGGCATTGCCTAAGGCACGGGTGAGCTTGTTGACCTCCTCTTTGAGGTTTTGTTTTTCTACCACAAGTGAGGACTTAGAGTCATCAACTTTAGATGAAATAGGAGTGGTGGAGCTGCAAGAAGGGTTAGTGACAATAATAGTAGAAGAAAGAATTGACATGTCACTAAGGATATCACATGATGAACTCATGTCACATGTCTTGATGGATGCCCTCTTCTTATTTTCAGCCACTAGAGAGGAATGAGCTTTCTCAAGCTTGGAGTGAGCCGCCTTGAGGTTCTCATGAGCTTCCATTAACCTCTCATGAGACTTCAAGAGCTCATCAAAGGATTGCTCAATGGCTAACTTGCCTTTGCGCAATTCTTTGCACTCCTTTCTCTTGGCCTCAATGTAAGTATTGGCATCATCAACCATGGACATAAGCTCATCACATGATAGCTCCTCCTCATCACTCTCATCATCGGATTGTACCTTGGATGGCTTGGCCATCAAGCATGTAGATGGAGTACCGAAGAGAGATAGCTTGTTGTTGAGAGCAATGCTTGCCATATCCTTCTTCTTGATGGTCTTGCTCTCATCATCACTATCATCATCATCGGTAGAGGCATCACTGTCATCCCAAGTTACACAATATGATTGCCCCTTCTTCTTCTTGAGAGTCACGTTCTTGTTCTTATTCTCTTTCTTGTCCTTCTTCTTGCTCTTCTTCTTATCATCATCACTCTCATTGTCATTGTCACTATTGAGAGGACAATCAACAATGAAGTCATCCAAGCTCTTGCACTTGAAGCATATCCTTGCCTCTTGCTTGTTTTTGGAGATAAACTTCTTCTTGCCTTGATCATAGCCCTTTCTCTTCAAGAAACGACCAAACTTGCGTCCTAGAAGATCCATGGCCTCATCATCTTCATCATCACTAGATGTAGATTCTTCTTCTAGCTCAAACATCTTGGCCTTGCCTTTGCTCTTGGAGGGTGTAGCTTTGAGAGCCACACTCTTTTTCTTCTTCTCCTCAACCACCTCTTCATTGTTCATGTCTTGGGTGATGATCTCACCGAGGATTTGGTTGGGCTTCTTAGTGCTCAAGTCTTCTCTTGCAAGCAAGATCTTGATGATTGCAAATCTTGCGGGCAAGCACCTCAAGAACTTATGAGAGAAGTCCTTGTCCTTAATGTCCTCACCCAAGCTCTTCAAGTCATTCACTATCACTTGTAGCCGGTTGAACATCTCCGGCACACTTTCATCTTCATTCATCTTGAAAGTGCCAAACTTCTCTCTCAACATATATACCTTCGCATTCTTGACCTCTTGTGTGCCCTCATATGTCTCCTCCAACCGCTTCCAAATGTCATGAGCCAAATCAAGATCCTTGATTTGCTCAAACACATGAGACTCAAGAGCGGTGTAGAGTGCATTGATTGCATGGGCATTGCACTCCATCTTTCTTTTGTCAACATCGGTGGGAGCTTGAACATTCTCATACTCAATTTTTATCTCCGTCACCTTCCACACATCGATATGCATGGTCATGAAATGCACTATCATCTTCCTCTTCCAATGATCATAGCTTGTGCCATCAAACTTTGGCGGCTTTCCCAACACATTGATTTGAGCCATTTTTTCACAAGGATGTTAAGCCTCAAACGATGGTGACCTCGGCTCCGATACCACTTGTAAGGACCGTATAGGCTAGAGGGGGTGAATAGCCTATTAAAAATTCTAGCAAAATACTAGACCACACGTTAGTAGATAAGCAAGCGAGACAAAGCGCTAGCTCTACACTATTCTATGCAAGCCACCTAACACAATATGCTACTCACAAATATAAGCACTCAACACGCAAGAAACCAACTCCTCCGATCCTAAGAAGATGGCACCTAAGTGCAAGGAAGAGAGATCAAGTGGATTATACCAATGGCCTTGATTGAAGTGAAGTCCGCACGCCGTGAAGATCAATCACCGGGAGATATCCAATATGAAAACGAAGAGATCAAACCCAATAGAATACCAGAAAGACAAAAGTCCACTTGATGGTGGAGAAGACAAAGAACACTCGATTTTTTACCGAGGTTCACGTGATCGCCGTCACGCTACTCCTCGTTGTGGCACCGGTCTTCCTTGGTGGATTGCGAGTTAGGCTTCACACGCCAATCCCTCACCGGGAGCCGCTCACCAACACAAGAGAAGTGGCTATCAACCACGAGCAATCCACTAGAGTTGGTTTTGACACTCCGCCGAGGATAACCACAAAACCTCTCACAATCAATCACCTCGGTGTGGGTTTGAACAAGCACCAATCAACCTCACACCGGAATCACCTCCAAGCCGTTAGGGATATGGCAATGCCCCAAGAGAATAAGAACTCAGCCTTGGCTTGCTCTCGAGTGCTCTAGAATGAAAATCACTAAGCAATGATGCACTTGAGGATCACTCAACTCAAATGGACGAACAAGAGATGATCAATTGAGTGAGTGGGAGGCTTAGGATGCTTACAAAGAGTATGCAAATGATTCAAGTGTGCAAGAAAGTCAATAAGTGACCAGGGAAGGAGTATAAATACCCCTAAGTGCAATCCTAGCCGTTATCCACTGAAAAACAGCCGTTAACATGCTTTTTGGGGCGTCGGACCGACAGTGTCGGACCAAGCGTTAGCGTCCGACGCTCTAGATCTCGCCACGTGTCAGCTCGATTCAACCACAGCCGCTAGATCTTAACGGCTAACTCAAACCCGCGCATTTCCAGACCGTCGGACTGGGGGCGTCGGACTAAACAGCAGAATCCGACGCCCTGTTCCCAGTACACTGCGTGCGTACCGTCGGACTCACAAGTGAACACCGTCGGACCAACGTAACGTACAGTCCGACACTTCCAGAGAGGTTTGAAACCGAGAAAACTGCGTCGGAATAAGCTTTAGCGTCCGACGCTCTCAGATTGCGCCACGCGTCACACCTCGCTGCTCGGCACCGTCGGACTGGAGTGGGCAATGGTCCGACGCTCGTTTTCCGAGCGTCCGACGCTCGCCATTGGCCAGAACTAGGGTTAGGCGTCGGACTCTATTCAATGGTCCGACGCTGCCCCTCTACACAGTCCGACGCTCACTTCTCAGCGTTTTTCAAGTTAATTTTCCACCCCTTACTTCTATGTGCTAACACTCAAGGTCTCCAACACTTGTGCACAGTGTGTTAGCATTTTCAAAACATTTTCCAAGGGTTTTCAAAGAGATTCTCTAGGTTGGTTAGATCAATGCACATGAGATGCAACCTAAAGCACTTGAAGGTAATCCAACACTCGTTCTCCCCTTAATAGTCGGCTATCTATCCTAAATATGAACACACCCACTAGGTGTCTTGTTCACCAAAAGGAAAACCTATTTGGATTATACCTTTGCCTTCTCACTTGATCACCTTTGCTCCTTCCATGATTAAGCCTTCCTTTAGTCATCACCATTTCCCTTTAGGCTTCACACCATGGATTGACCAACCTAAAACCTTGTCAGCACTAGCAATCTATGTTAGTCCTTAGGATATCATTAATTATCAAAACCAAACTAGGGCTTTCAGCGGCCCAGACAACGTCCGCCTCCTGCAGAAGTCCTTGTACGGACTGAGACAGGCTCCGCGGGCCTGGTACCAGCGCTTCGCTACCTTCGTCCGGCAGCTTGGCTTCGTCGCCTCCGCCTCCGACACGTCCCTCTTTGTTCTACGAGAGGGGACGAGCCTTGCCTACCTGCTGCTATACGTCGACGACATCGTCCTCACCGCCTCGTCCACGGCCCTACTTCAGCGCATCATGGCCCGGCTGAGCTCCGAGTTTGCCATGACGGATCCTGGTAACCTCCACCACTTCCTCGTCATCGCCGTTACACGCTCCTCCAACGGCCTGTTACTATCCCAGCACCAGTACGCCGTCAACCTCCTCCAGCGTGCGGGCATGGCTGAGTGTCATCCTACGGCGACACCTATTGACACTCACGCCAAGCTCTCCGCACATGATGGGGAACCTCTGTCAGAGAAGGACGCCTCCAAGTACAGGAGCCTTGCTGGGGCGCTCCAGTACTATACCCTAACCCGTCCTGAACTGGCCTATGCTGTCCAGCAGGTGTGTCTCTTCATGCACGCCCCTCGAGAGCCTCACCGTGTGCTGATCAAGGGCATCCTGCGATATGTGAAGGACACCCTCTCCTCGGGTCTACATATCGGCCCCGGACCTGTTGACAGGCTGACGGCCTACTCCGACGCTGACTGGGAAGGCTGCCCTGACTCCCGACGCTCCACCTCCAGTTTCTGCGTATACCTCGGCAACACTCTGGTCTCCTGGTCCTCCAAGCGCCAGACCATGGCGTCGCACTCTAGCGCCGAGGCGGAGTACCGTGCTGTGGCCCATGTGGTGGTTGAATGCTGCTGGCTTCGACAGCTGCTCCAGGAACTTCACATACAGCTGTCCTCTGCCTCCTTGTCTTTTGCGACAACGTCAGCGCTGGCTACATGACGGCCAATCCAGTCCACCACAAGCGAACGAAGCATATCGAGATCGACATACAATTCGTCCGCGAGAAGGTGGCTCTTGGTCAGATTCGGGTGCTCCATGTGCCCTCTTCTCGTCAGTTCACCGACATCATGACTAAAGGGCTTCCGACGGCATTATTTCAAGAATTTCGATCTAGTCTTTGCGTCCGGGAGCCTCCCGCTGCGACTGCGGGCGGGTGTTAGGCAAGACAAGATGACGCAGCACCCCAACATATGCTGCGGCATTTGAGGATAGGATCTGTTAGGATCATAGCTGTGATTGCCTGTGATTAGTTGCTGTATTTAGCAGATATAGTTGCTATACTTAGCAGATGTAAATCAGGGATATAATCCCTGCCTTGTAAAGCAAGGCCAGCCGGCCTATAATAGAAGGCGCTCCCCTCCCATTGAGGGTGTGGCCAATTGCCTCCCAATTCTATCAATCTACACAAACGACCTTCGAACACGGCACCTTAGGATGCAATCCTGAGAAACCCCGCCTGACATGGGACAACAAGAGGGCGTGGCTGAAGAGCTTAGCATAGTCATTCAGGACACGTTGGTCCACATGCTCCTGCTCCAAAGCAACTTCCAGAGATCTCATCACTGTCATCCTTGAACCTATGTCAGGGCAAGCAGAAAATTCTGCAGCGAGGCCTGCAGTCCTACGGCTTCTTCGGGGGGCTGAAGTAGAAGGAGGAACCTTCGTACGGCGCTTCGGAATGGTCGGAGGCCGGGCCAAAAGTCCATCCGTCCGCTTTGACAGATTATCAATGAATGTTTTTCTGCTCAACATTGTCGGATCAAGAGCGTCCTTGTGAGGCTCCACTACTGGCAGACAGGGAGAAGAAATGTCCCCGAGGTTGTCATCAGCCACATCAGTCCGGGTTGGAGGAGGATCCTTATGAGGAGAGGGGCGCCTCTTTCGTCTGTAATAGACCTTGAGGGTCTCCTTAGCAGCGACCGGGGAAACAGATGATCTTGAAGCCACCATTTCCACGAACATGAGCGCCTCCAGGGCTACGAGATCAGTTGGTGACGCCTAGAGAGGTGCACAGGTAGGGGATGGGTGAGCTGTGGCGGGTGGAGTCTCAGCTATGACATCAACGCACAAAGGGCCAGGGGCATGGGCCTGTGGCGTAATCGCAGCCTGAACTGCAACGCCCGTCAAACCAGCATGGACTTCCACGCTTGCCAAAAGGGGGATTGGAAGCGGAGCCGCAGCCTCATGTTCACCATCATCCCCCACAGCCTGGGCAACAGCAGACATTGAGACGGTGGAGCTCGAAGGCGGCGGAGAGCTCATCACTGACAAAACCGGGTCATAGACTGGTATGTCTTCAGGATTCTCAACGCAGATTGGTATATCTTCAGGCTTCTCAGCGAAGCAAACAGAGCGCGTCGGACTAGCTGGGATCGGGGCTCCACGGTTCACCTTCGACAACTAGAATGAGAATTCCGGCAGCATAGGCAGTGCCTCCTCCTTCTCCAGACCAGGAATAATGACCAGAGCCGCCGAATCATTAAAGACCTTCTGTAGGGACGAGGTGGTCGAGGGAGTTAAAGAGGCAAGCGAACCAACAGGCGCCCCCTCGTGAACCAACCCATGGTCAACAGCCTCCGACCTCGCGCCCGATCGAAGATGCACGGGAACCCGAGGGGCTCCGCTTCGAGCACCGGGATCAGGGGCCGCGGACACCGAAGAGGCGGGGACCCGCCGCCGGCGTCGCCGGCCCTCCTGCTCGGAATCACCATGTGGTGGGGATGGGGGCGGGCCGTCATCCATCCCCTCCAACTGCGAAGCAGAAACCTCGACCTTGATTTTGTACCTCAGAGCATGAAAGACCGGAGGGGAGTCTTCAGCAAGGAACTGCGGCTCCACAATGTCCAGCTTCATGGCGGACGGGATGAGCTCCGGCTGGGAGCACCAGGCCATGAGTTGGAAAGCAGAGTAATCACGGCGATCAATCGTATCAGGGTGGAGCTCACGCACCCAGCACCATTCATCCAGGAGGTGCTCTGCCGTCTCCAGCTCCCAAGCATGCTCCGGGATGCCGCACAACACAACGTCAACGAGAGAGGGCAGAGTCACTGCGGACGCACCCCGAAATGCGGCAGAAACAGAGGCCGCCCCTCGTTGTAGACACGGACGGCCATGGCTTCGTCCGAGAAGATCAGAAGGCCCTCTTCCTGGCTTAGATTGTGAAACTCCAGGGATTCCATCGGGGGAGATCATGGCGACGAGCAATCTCATCAACCAGGACCTCAACCGCCAGAGCCGCCAAGTCTCCAACAATCGAAACAGAGAGCGCCCTGCAGAGCTCGTCTTCCACCCTAGCCATCCTGGTAGAGCGGTCGATGACACGTCGATGCTCGGCCAGCACCACGCTGGAACGGGGCGGAGCAGGGTCGTTGTCCAACGCAGCAGGGGACTCCTCGTTGTCATCATCATCCTGGCTAGGCGGTCCGCTCGAGCCAGCCGCGCTAGAGCGGCGCCGCTTCCTGACACGACGCCGGCGTTTTGCCAGCGGGCCTTGGTCGGCCGCCGCGCCGGAACTCCCCCCACCGTCGGAACCCCCACACACGACAACCGAATCCACCGACTTCTCCGGGAGCGAAACCGTGCGAGTCGACTTCGGCCGCCACTCGATATCGAAACATACCGCATCAGCATTCCACAATATAGAGTGAAGCAATAAGCAAGTTACTCCCAACTCACTCACAGTGCAGTTAAGGAGTCTAGCATGGACACTGGTCAGCCGTGTGGTAGACTATCCGAAACCTCATTCGGGAGGATTCCAATCCAAAAAAGAAAAAAAAAATGAACCTTTGGAAGGCAGGGTATTGGCCAGATCTGCGGAGGACCCGTCCTTAGAGACCTCCATGGCTGCTGCCAGTAGTTTACGGCTCTTACAAAGTCTGGCACAACAGAACAGTGGGCTTGTCAAATGAACTGCCACTTGCGAAGCCGGTTGTGCCCGGGTGGATGATGGTAGAGCGAGTGATGGAGAACTCATCGGACCTGCGCGCAAGCTGATCAGGCCCGCCATACCTTGCGCACCTGCAAATCAGACAAGGCTATCTGAGGTTGGAACTACGGCAGGATAGGTCGGGTCCTGAGAGTGAGAGCTCTAACTGAAACAAAGCATCGAACACCTCACGCGCGTGCGCGGTAACCAAACGTCCAGACCCAAAGAGTGGAAATCTGAAATCTCCCGCTTGAACAGTGGAAATCTAAAGGGGAATGGCCCGGCCCAGAGCCGAACGGGGAAATTTGAAGCCAAGGGAGCTCACCTGCGGCAAGAGATTTGAAGCCAAGCGAGGAACGCGCGGCGCTGCTGTTCCTCCTGCTCGTGCAAATCCCAGACCAACTGCTGCTATTTTGTTTTTTTTTTTAACTCAGACCAACTGCTGCTGGTGGTGGCAACTTTGTGCCATCACCATCAGCCATCAGTTGTTGTTGCCCGGGGCCCACCCACCCAACCCGCACCTACACACGGCGGGTCCCAGAGAACAGTCTCTCAAGTCTCAACTCACCGAGTGGGCCCCAGAGAGCGGATGTGGGCCCAAAGTACTCTCTCGGAATTATCCGTAGCATCCATCCTTGTATCCATCCTCCTCTAAAATAGGTGCCGACGCCGGCGTCGGCAACGGCAATGGCGGAGGCGGTCCACAGCGCACAGCGGCACGCAGCCGCAGGGGTGGTCAGCTGGGTCTGGGTGGGGTGGGCAACCATTGCAAAGGACAGCGCAGCGTCCCTGCCCAACAACCACACGCGGGGAACTGACTTTTCTTGCCTCACCGCGTTGCGTTGACTCGACGCTGCCGGCCGTGATTGGGAAATCGGATTTTGCTCGGTTTGGGTTCTTCCGTGCTCCCGTCTCCTCTCCACGTCTCGGCGCCGGGCTCCTCCGGAACCCTTGTTCTGCGGTTCTGCCCTCTGCACGGCGCTGAGCAAGAAGGTGGTGGAGGTTTCCCTCGTGGCCACCTCGAAGAGGCTGCGGCTGTGGGGCTGCTGGTCATCAAGTCAGGCAATTCCTTTTCGCCAGGAGGCTCCGCCTACACAAAGGGCTGGGTAATTCATTTTCGCCATGATCCTCCATTGCTATAGCCTGATTGAGGAAATTTGTATACAGACTTCTGAATTTTTTATTGCAGGAATCATCGAGAGAGCTGTGGGGAAACAGCCAGCTGCTTTCTGTTGCCTGAAATTTCTGTCAGCTTTGATAAGCTCCTAGTTTGTCTCCGAGCTGGCACACACCTGAAATTACTGGCAGCTTCGGCCAAGTGCTAGTTAATTGGCAGCTTAATTGTTGGTTCTTGTAACAGCACACAACATCCTGACTGTTCACTGAATCTCTGTTCTGATTATTTTCCGATTGTATTGTTTGTTTGCATGCCTCAGATAACTGAAAGTAATTGCAGCATAGAGCAAGTTCACAGAGCAACAAGCAGTTACCCATTGGAAGTTCATTTGACTCTTTGTAATAACACAGTGAGAGATGGATGAGTTCATGGCGAGTGCAGCGACGGGGGTGATGAGCTCCCTTCTCGCCAAGCTCCGTGAGCTGCTCGGGGAGGACTACAAGATGCAGAGGAGCATGAGGCGCGAGATCACGTTCCTCGAGGATGAGCTGAGCAGCATGAGCGCGCTGCTTGAGAGGCTAGCCAACTCGGAGACGCTTGATCCGCAGACGAAGGAGTGGAGGGACCAGGTGAGGGAGATGAGCTATGACATCGAGGATTGTGTGGACGATTACATGCGCCAGCTGCAGAATGAGCCACAGAGGCACGGTGGAATCACTGGAATTTTCTTTGGCTATGTACAGAAAGTGAAGGATCTTGTTACCCGTCATGAAATTGCCGAGCAGGTTCAGAAGCTTAAGGCTCGAATTGTTGAGGCTGGCCATAGGAGGAAGAGGTACAAGATTGATGACACAGTTAATTCTGGTGACACCAATGTCATCCCTGTGGACCGTCGGTTGCCAGCTCTCTATGCAGAACTGGGTGGCCTTGTAGGTATCAATGTTCCCCGAGATGAGGTCATCAAGCTAGTTGATGATGGGGTGAAGGAGGTCAAGGTGGTGTCTATTGTGGGTTGTGGAGGATTAGGAAAGACTACAGTTGCTAATCAAGTTTACAAAAACATTGCTGAGGAATTTGATTGCCAAGCTTTTGTGTCCTTGACCCAAAATCCTGATATGGTGAACATATTTCAGTCCATACTGTCTCAAGTCAAGAAGGATGAGTGTGATAGCACCAGCTCATATGACAAGGAACTTCTCATTAGTGAATTGAGGGATTTCCTAAAGGACAAGAGGTATCTTAGCCTGGAATACTGTTTACTTTGTTTGTCTAAGGAAATTTTCTTTATTATTTTTTGTTAGTTAATGTTTTTTATTATTTTTACGTGCATTGAGCCATTGTTTCAAGTGATCACCTTTTGTTATAATGTCACAACCTGAATATTACCCCGCACAGCAAATTGTTTAGATTCTCCTGAAATCAATATGTCTTAACAGGAATTCAAAGACAGCAGATACTAGGAAATTAACTTCTCCATAACATATTACATTAGGACTCTCAAAGTTAAATGTGAGATATGAGACTTTTTTCTTGCACTCCACAATATAGTATGCATATATCAATGAGATTTTTTTTTTCTTGCACTTTCCACAATAGAGTGTGCATATATCAATCTACAGGTTTCAACTGAACCATAGCTCTATTTCATATTTAGGTATTTTATTGTAATTGACGACATATGGAGCACCCAAGCATGGAAGACTGTTAAATTTGCTTTCGTTGAGAATACTTGTGGTAGTAGAATAATAGTGACAACAAGAATTGTTACTATTGCCAAATCTTGTTCATCCCCATTCCATGATCTTGTATTCGAATTAAGGATGCTAAATGAAGATGACTCCAAAATGTTATTCTTTAGAAGAATTTTTGGCTCTGAGGACAAGTGCCCTCACCATCTAAAAGAGGTTTCGGCTGAAATAATTAAGAAGTGTGGTGGTTTACCATTGGCAATCATTACTATGGCTAGTTTGTTGACTACTAAATCATATACCAGAGCTGACTGGTTGAAGGTTTGTAATTCCATTGGTTCTGGGCTTGAGAAAAATTGTGATGTGGAGGAAATGAACATGATATTATCTCTGAGCTATAATCATCTTCCTCATCATTTAAAGACTTGTTTATTGTATCTAAGTATGTTTCCAGAAGATTATGTGATCAAGAGGGATTATTTGGTAAGAAGGTGGATAGCAGAAGGATTCGTTATTGCACATGGTAGAAGAAATTTGGAGGATGAAGGCGAATGCTATTTTAATGAACTTATCAACAGAAGCTTAATACAACCAGTTGATTTCCATTATGATGGTAGAGTATATGCATGCCAGGTTCATGATATGATTCTTGATCTCATTACATGCAAGGCAGTTGATGAAAATTTCGTAGCTGTTGTTACTAATAGAAAACAAAAGTTGCCCTCACATGGCAAGGTCCACCGACTCTCACTTGAATACCATGGTCTTGAAACTTTAAGAATAAATCCCATTGTTACTAGTCATATTCGGTCCCTGGACATATTTAGATACTCCGAAGAAATGCTTCCTCTTTCAGGCTTTCGCTCCCTAAGAGTGCTTGATCTAGATGGAAACGAGAATTTGGAAAGCTGTTATCTTGAAGATATAGGGAAGTTATATCATTTGCGATACCTACGGATTAAGGCAAATAATATTACACTTCCAGAAAGAATAGGAGAGCTTCAGTCTTTGGTAATACTGGATCTTCTGAATTGTTTTAATCTAGGTGAATTGCCTGCAAGTATTGTTGAACTTCGGCACTTGAAATGGTTAATTGTTCCTCGAGCGAACTTGCCAGATGGAGTTGGGAACATGCAAGTGCTGGAGTTTCTTTCACTTATAGTGGTGGACTACACTACCTCGTTAACCTTATTGCAAGAGCTGGGCACCTTGACCAAATTGAGAACTCTTGAGTTGGATTGGCGCATCAATCCCCTGCACAGGGATAAAAATACATATCAGAATAATTTTGTTTCTTCACTTGGCAAGCTAGGCAGTTCAAATCTTCGACATTTAACACTCATCAGTCCATGGTCACTAGACTTCTTGTTGGAACCTTGGTCCGCAACTCCACATCTCCTTCAGGAGTTAGTGATCAAAGGATGGTATCTAAGCAAGATTCCGGTGTGGATGGTCTCCCTAACCAACCTCACCTACCTGGACGTTGAGGTTAAAGTTAGACAGGAAACTCTCCAGATCCTTGGAGATTTTCCTGCCTTACAATTCCTGAAGTTGTGCTCAGATCCAGCAGGATCTGAGGTAAGGTGCCTTGTTGTCAGCAACAATGGATTCCGATGTTTGAAGTTGTTCAATTTTGTTGGTTGGGTAAATATGATGTTCAAAGAAGGAGCTGTTCCAGCGCTTGAAACTCTTGAATTTCAAATCATAGTGCATGAGATGCAGACTGCATGCAGATTAGGTCCTCCTGATTTCGGCATCAGCCACCTCTCCGCCCTCAGGAATCTTGTCGTCAATGTTCACTGTGAAGGTTCAAGGGTTAAAGAGGTGGAGGCATTAGAGGCTGCTATCCGGAGTTCAGCCAGTATGCTTCCTAATCATCCTCAACTAGCTTTGCACAGATTTCTTGAGTCAGAACTGGTAAAAGAATGACATTAATGGAGAAACAGAGCCATGAGGAGGACAATAAGCAGCTAATAAGCGTTGCCCAGTTCTGCTCCCAAGTGTCTTAAGGTATGGACACTGGAGTATTGAGTACTGAACTCTATTTCCAGTTCTTATGCAAGTCGTTGGTTCCCATATACCCAACAAGATTTACTAGTTTTTATATATTTCCTTTATCATGCAAAAAAGGCCCATTGTCTGAAGCTTGATGATTTGGACTCTACTTCAGAGATGAATATGTTCCCTTTTGCCTCTTTAATATGCATGCCTGCTGAAGCTTGGGGGTAAATGCCCCTGCCATGAGCCCTTTGGACTTGTGGACATACACATGCACAGGTAGAATTGTTTTTTGTTGAGCAGAAAATTGCAATAACATGTTTCCAGAAACATCATTGAACAGAGAACAGGGGGCAGAGTTTAGTGCAGCTGTAATAATGTACCGTAATAAATCAGTTCATATGCTCCCTCTTATAGTTAATGCACGACCTTCCAGGAAATGATTCTTCAAGGGCTACATTTTATTTCATTTTCAATATTCTGTTTTGTACATGAAAAAATTTAGAATATTTTGAAGCATCTTCACTAAGTAGAACTCAGCAGTAGCCCAAGCAAAGATAGCAATTATTCTAGTTGCACTTGTCTTAGAAGCAGCATTGTGAAAACGGACATTTTCCTTTGTATATTAGGCAATCCTCTGGTGCAGAGCTTGCTGTGGCTAAGAAGAGCAGCAGAGATAGGCAGACGTGACTTGAACTCAAGACTATTTTGTGGAAACATTTAGGAGATGGGACATCAGCAGCCAGCTGATCGTGCTATATTACAGCACGATGTACAGTTCTTTTTGCAGGAGCATAATTCCTCTTGTCATAGAAATTTTGCTCGATCTTTAAATTTTTCTACGGACACAAGTATGAGACTTAGTGTCCCGATTGATGATGAGTGATTGTCAACGGAGTTCACTTGGCATATTGGTCGGTTTGTGATGTGCAGGTGTTTGGCTTGGAGGCAGTGGTGGATGGAGGAGTGAAGGTCAAGTGAGCGGGCCGTGCCGATGGACTGGGAGCGGTGAAGGACGGACGCGGGACTTGAGCCGAGGGACTTGGACGCCGGAGCGTCAGCTGCGATGGCGGACACTTAGATCGACAGGCGCGATCGAGCATGGTTGAGGGACTCAGAGCGGTACGTGGGCCGGCGCGGTCGAGGACCGGCAGGACGCGGCCCAGGATGGTTTTCGGGTTTGGGCCTCAAAACCCGGGCGGAGCTGCTTCCGGGGGAAGCGGGACGACACGTGGCGGAATCTCCGAGGTTGCATCAAGACGACGGCAACTCGAGCAGGAAGCGGGGTCGTCCGATCTTATCTGCAGTCACAGGCTGTTCCAAAGTGCTCTAGGGCTAGCTGGCTCGCCTAATTAGGAGTAGAGAACAAATAGGGACTAAACTGCGAAATGTAATAAGTCGTTAAAAGGAGATGGCAGCCATCCTCTCTTTCTAGCCTTTCTTTCATTCTCTTTACCCCTCTCTCTAGTTTATCTCTCTAGCTTAGGGTTCTTGAGAGGTTCACCCTAAGCACTCTTAGCAACTTGATGATGTTTTGAGTTGGAAATCGAGGCCCTAACCTCGTAACTCCTCCGGGATTCGTCACTTGTTGTTGTAATTTTTATTTCCATGTGTTCTTAGTTTTTCTCCATTTTCGTTCGTGCACGTGATCTGATTTTCTGGGAGTTTGAGTTCGTTTTGGGCGATGATTTCTTGGGGATAGGTTCATGGCTAGTTGAATTTTATCTATGCGAAGTTTGGAAGCCGTTCCTTTTGTTTTGGGTCAGATCCCATCGATTTTGTGGTCGTCGCTTCTTTCTGTTCTTGTGCTCAGCTGCTTCCTGTTCGTCGCTTGAGTGATTGTGTCAGCATCGATTCCTACCAGAGCGGAGTTGTTCGGCAGTGCAGACCCTGCTGTGCACTCGAGTAATCTTCTGATGGAGTCCAGTCTTGTCCGGCTTCTCCATCTGCTTAATTTGCAGTGCGTGCACTTATCTGTTTGCTGATCGAGAGCTAGCAGGTTGCAGGTTTCTTTCTTGAGCGGTGGAGAGCAGTTCTTTCATTTCTGTTCGTTGCGGCAGGTGGTGTGCAGACCCATCACTAGTAGCCTTTTTTCCTGTGTTTCTGTCACTTTCAGATAGCAAGCCAAGAGCGCCACTAACTCTGCTACTTTCTACAGCAAGCATTGCTCTCGTGAAGCCAAGGTGAGCTCAGGTTGAATTCTGTTTGGTCATGAGTCTTCTAGTTCTCTACATGATCTACAAAAGCAATCCTTGGTTTGTTTGATTGTCAGTAATCCTAGCTAGCATACTGAAGCCGCTGCTGTTTATCCAATTTCAGTAGAGATGTCACTTTCAAGCAATAGTGAATTTCCATCAGCAGAGAGGAGGCTTGTCCAGCTTCTGCCAAGCATCAGGCTTGCAGCAACGTCTCGCGTGCTCTATTTGCTGCTACAGCACTCGATTTGCTACAGTAAAAATCAGCAAGCATCAGTTTTCTATTTTGGCCGCAGTCTGCGCATTTATGCTCCGATTCGATTTCCGCTTGTTGCGTTGGTTTCGTGGTGTTCCGCTGTGCTTCTAGAGAGCATCCGCCCACTCGGTTGGGTCATGAACATCACTGTGTTTTATTTGCTTGTTTGGAGGTGATGTTGGGACAGTGACTGAATATTTCGAAAGAAATTTAAGGCTCCCATTCAAACCCCCCTCTCCTCTAGTTGCCGTTTCCGGTCCTTCATTTTCTACGTGAAATAGTACTTTGTTCTTCGACACATGGAGATAGAGGGACAATATTACTTCAAATTAACTAAATTTTTCCTCTTTTTTTTTTTTTTTTGTCAAGAAATGTCGGCCAGTGAAGCAATGTTTGCTCTGTTTCTGATATAATTTTTGCTCCAGTCGTTGTATCATTGTGATGCATGCGAAGGCCTGGTGGCCTTTAGGCCCAGTTCCTCACATGTTGTCTGTGCCATTGATAAATTGGATTGGGCTGCTTCTGTCTGTACCCGGCTGCGGGACAGAGAAGCAATCTTTAGAAGTCAGAGCTATCTTTACATTGTTTTTGAAGGTAATATAATTTTCTCAATATCTTTAGCTTTGGTTTCCTATTTGGTCATATTCCATCTGTGCCTGTAGATTTAATTAATGTCACTGCTTCTGTGATATTTGCGACAACTATTTGGCCGGACATATATATATATATATATATATATATATATATATATATATATATATATATATATATATATATATATATATATATATATATATATATATATATATATATATATATATGTGTGTGTGTGTGTGTGTGTATTTATATATGTAACAACACCCATTTAAAAAGGAAATGCAGGATGTAGTACGAATACATTTTGGGATATACTCAGCAGTGGTTAGTTGCATTTAACTAATCAGAACATATTTGGTAGGGATGTGGTTTACTTTGGCCAATATATATAGCACCAAATGGGGAAGTAGAAAAAGAGCTGTGTCATCCAAGCTGAGAAAAAGGTGAGCAGAGGGAACTATGGGTGTGGAAAGTATGTGGAATGTGGCTATTGTTGTTGTTTGCTCTTTTCAAAGATTGAGGAGTCGTCACTTGGTTAGAGAGCGTAGCCTATATCAGGCTTGTAAGGCATCGGGATCACACATGCGACTGAAAGGCATTGAGGGATTAGTACGGAAAAACTGCAGGTGAGCACTTGCATCCGAGTCAATGGTTGGTCAGGGCGCCTGACCCCTATCATTCGAGTCCGTCGATTCCACGGTGTTTGGAGCTCTACAATTCCACAGCGTGTCATCGCCGCTGCCGCGTGGGAGCACTGCAGACAGCGCCTCACTGCTATCTAGCTTTTGCTATGCAGACTCCACACCTCTGCTAGACACAAGAATGATGGTAACCTGTTTATTTTCTAGGTACATAGCATTTGCTATGCACCTAAATATACACTATGTATAAATACATAAGGAAATCTTTGTATATAGAAAAGCCAGAATGACTTGAAATTTTGAAAGGAGGGACTACTTCCAACATGTTTTAGAGCTGATATGTTGGGCATTGAAATCTACAAGTGTGTCTTGGTGGACTGAAGTAGATCGGGCTTGGTGGGCACAGGGAACAGGTGGACAATATGATGACCCTTGTCTGCAGACAAAGCAGGTTACTCAAATTCATATCCCTCTTCACGTCTCATACCCTGCAGGCAAGCCTAATCTCTGGCCTTTGTTGTCGAGGTCGTCTGGATTCAATTCATGCCCGATACAGAGCAATAGGAACCAGCATGAATTTTTAAAAGAAAAATATGAACAGATTCTCTGCCGTTTTGCCTGGTCTTTCTACACCTCACCACTCGATGTTTGGTGCAGACGGAGGCACCACAGTGCAAGGGTCACGTCATGTCAGCTCTGGCCCAGTATAGAGAAGCATCTCTACGTTAGCAAAACTTCAACGTGTCATACATCTTCACAGGTCGTTAAATCTGAAAAAGAGTGATTGGAATGAGTGAATGTATTCCATATTGTGTACAAGGTACATACAAAGGCAGCCAGGTTGGCATGCAAGACAAACGCATAGGTGCACAAGTACATGGCGACATTTCTTAGGGAAAAATAAAATTATGTCGTGTGGTAAAAGTATACACACTACTGTACAATAAATGGTAAAGAGATCTTTGATAGCCACGTGACGATGTAGAGGTAGAACAGATAAAGGTGTTGTAGAGCTTCTAGCAGCTAACACTGGACATGTTATATAAGGCTTAGGTGCTGCATGCAACTTAAACATATGGATGATCAGGCATAACATATATCTCTGTCTTTCCTTAAAATATTTCCGACTCCTTTGCACCTTCACTTTGAGAGAACCAGAATTTTGAATGATTGATTTCTATTTATTATGAAAAAATGATACGATATCCAAGTGCACTTTGTTTGCATGCAAATGATAGTAAAGTTGACTTGTATGGAAAGACATAGTGCTTGTTTAAGTTGAGGGCGTAAGTTTTGGGGTGTCACATCAGATGTCGCGTATGGCGTTCGGATGCTAATAAAAAATTATAGATTCCATCATAATCTGCAAGACCAATTTTATTAAGCCTAATTAATCCGCTATTAGCTCATGTTTACTATAGCACTACATTATCAAATCATGACCTAATTAGATTTAAAAAATTCGTCTCGCAAAATAGTTACAATATGTACGATTAATTAATTTTTAGTCTCTCTCTCTCTCTGTATATATATATATATATATATATATATATATATATATATATATATATATATATATATATATATATATATATATATATATATCAAACATCTGATGTCATATAGTGTAAATTATTTTAGAGGAAGAAATTAAACTGTAGTACAGAACATGTGTGCCTCCCTGTCTGCGGTTACAGATTGAGGCTGGGAATGCAAGACAATCAGAATCACTGCCACAGTACTGTCATGTCAGATGGTATAGCACGCTGTGAATACATGCATTATGTTTACAGACATGTCACTTGGCTAGAGAGCGTAGCCTATGTCCGGCTTGTGAGGCATCAGGATCACACATGCGACTGAACGGAATTGAGGGACTAGTATGGAAAAACAAGGTCCGTTGGTGGGGAAAAAAAAGGTCCGTTGCTGGGCAGGACTGCAGCAGCAATGTTTGGAGATGACCGAGCTGAGCGTGATCGATCTTTTCGGGATCTATGCGGTGATCACTTGGCACAACTGCACGTCATGCATCTCCTGCACGGCAGAGCTGCATCTCTTGCTTTGCACAACAGGTTCGTGGCCTCAGTCAGCAGTGGGTCAGGCTGCCTGATCCCCACCTTCCGAGGCCATCTACTCCACACACCGAGTGCTACAAGTCCACGGCCAAAGGATATTCCGCAGAATTTTACAGCGTCCTGTCACCGCCGCCGCTTCGTGGAAGCACTCCACACACCACGCCTCTACTTCTTCTTCGGCACTGGGCGATGCCTCGGACGTCACCGCGAGCCGCCGTTGCCGGACTCTGGCCGCGCTCTCCACTCGCGCTCTCCACTTGCGGACTCTGGTCTTTGGAATGCTGCCACGCTGAGCACTCTCCTGCCATGGTCATGTCTGTTCCCTTGGTTTCCATTCTCGGCTGTCTCTCTGCCATGTTTTTGGCACAACTGTCGGTGGCAGAGCTGCCGCAAGCACTGGCACAACAGCGTACGAATACAGTAGATTTCAAGGGCAAAAATGATTTTGGCAACATTCTAGGTATTTATTAGCCTTTGTATCGTAATAGTATTGGGCTAATTTGGATTAGCTAACTATTAGCCAGCTACTAATTAGCTCTACTTTTAGCTGGCTAAAAATCAAACAGGACCTAATTCTTGGTAATCTACAGTTGACTAACGTTTAGTGGCATGGTTATCGTAGTGTTTTAGATGGTAAAAATAATGCATCTGGCCCTGAAAAAGTAACAAACTTAAGCTATATATATATATATATATATATATATATATATATATATATATATATATATATATATATATATATATATATATATATATATATGTGTATGTATGTATATATATGTATATATGTATATGTATATATATATATATATATATGTATATGTATATATGTATCTATGTATATATGTATATATGTATATATATATATGTGTGTATATATATATATGTGTGTGTGTGTGTGTGTGTGTGTGTGTGTGTGTGTGTATAGGCCAATACCATAAAATTGTGTCCTATTAAAAAGGATTAGGTGAACACATAGAAAAGCAATTTAATTCTTTCATCAAAGCTAGACTAGGTGGTATGCATGGGACCTTATTTGTACGCCCACAAACCCGTGCTGCCACAAATTGTTTTGTGGATAAAATTTAGTACATGCAGCAGATTAAAATTAAATAATCATATTTACTCTCTTTCATTTCTAAAACAATACCCATTTAAATATTCGGTAATCTCTATCTCGTGTGATAACTTGCTAATAAACCTATATGTTTTTTCATTCTTTGCACTGCATCTCTATCTGGGTTTTTAATAAGTATCTATTTGAAATCTCAATTTAAGTAAAATTGTTTTATTGTAGTTTTGAGATGCCATGAATCTATATTTTCACCAATATCTTCGAATGTTTGTTGTAGCTTGAATGTTATATGTTCAAGAGTTATATATATCTTCGAAATAAAACCCATTATTTATAAAGGAAATGAAGAAGTCGTACTTATACATTTTGGGATACTCAGCAGTGATTAGTGGCATCGAACCAAGCACAACATAATAGGTTGGCATGTGGTTTCCTTTGTCCAATATATAGCAAATGCAGATGGGGATGGAGAAGAAGAGCGGTGACCCGAGCAGAGAAAAGGTGAACAGAGAGGGAACAATGGGTGTGGCAAGTATATGGCTCTTATTATTTGCTCTTTTCAAAAAATGGAGTCGTCACTTAGTTGGAGAGCGTAGCCTATGTCAGGCTTGTGAGGCATCAGGATCACAGATGCAACGGAATGGTATAAAGGGACTAGTTTGGAAAAACAAGGTCCATTGGTGGGCAGGACTGCAACATCCAAATGTTAAGGCACGCGAGCCGAGTGACCGAGCATTGCTGCAAGTAGGCAGTGATCACTTGGTGGAGCATATTGGCACACATGATTGTCTTGCTAATCTTGCACAGTGGAACTAGATCTCTTGTAGTGCACAACCGCTCCATGGCCTGAGTCAAGGGGGGTCAGGCCGCCCGACCCCTATATGGATCATAGACGTAGTAGAGAAGTCTGCAAATTGTTAGGTTAGGTTGATCTCCCGCCAATTGGCCCAACTGGGCCCTAACCTCGCTCTGATGCCATTGTAACAATCTGTAGATCGACTAGCGAATAGACCACTGGGTAGATTCACTTACAATCGTTGTGACGCGCATACATCCGTGGAGTAGGACTCTGTCGTTGGTGGAGCCGAGGTTCCTAGCGTGTAGTTTAGATCGGGGTAGAAATTGAAAGGAACAGAAACAGATCGAACGAATTTCGATTCAGAAGTGACCCTAGAAGGGGACAGAAAGGACGGAGAAGGAAGGCACCCACCAGGGGGCCTTTCCCGTCGAAGAGACCGCCATCGAGCGGGATATGACCGCGTCGCCGGTTTGCCGGGGTGTGGGAAGAGAGCCGCACACCACTGGTTCCTTGTGTGTGTGCGGAATACGGACAGAGGGCAACGCCGTGAGACCATTCGACGGAGCTGCGCGCAGGACGCACGCGAGCTCTGGCGAAGGGCTCCACGACGGTACTTGTTCTTTCCGTCTCACGCTTCTTCCGTGAGAGGCGGAGAAAGATACAAAAGAACCCTAACAAGGGTAAAAGAAAAAAAAAAGAAGGCATGGCGCGGGGCACGGCCGCTGGCCGCCGTCTGTGCCTGTCTCAGAAAAGCAAGATGAAGCGCCCCATGGCACTGCCGCACGGCCAATTGATGGTGGCACGCTCAGCACGAGCGAGCACGCACGCCGGCAAGAGCCATGCGGGGACTTGCGCAGCTGAAAAAAAGCAAAGGCAAAGCACCTAATTGCTTGCCGTCCCGCCACATAGTGCACAACCGACGCCGCTGCAGCACATTACTAGACAAAAGAAAGCCGGCCAAATGTAAGAGAAAAAAAAGGGGAGAAGGAAGGGCTGGACTGCCCGGCCGACGGCCGTCGCTGGGCGATGCAGCCGCCGCCGCCACCGTCGTTTTGGCAGTGAAAAGAGAGAGAGAAAGAGGAAGGTGGCCAAGGCGCCGCCTCTGCTCAGGTGCTGGTCACGGCATCCACGGCTGCCGCCGCCAGCCACCGACCCACCGTAGTCGCCCTCCAAGGCGGTTGCTGCTGGTAAGGAGAAAAGAAAAATGAAATGGTTAGGGTTTTGGGACTGGCTACTACTGGTTATGTCCCTCCGAAATCAAGGGATAGCTGTCAGATCAAGATCAATGGCTGAAATCGATCGGGCTAGAACCGGCCTAGGTGGGGACTCCTTTTCCTGGCCCAGGTCCAGGTTGTGGCCTGGGCTGGGGAAGGAGAGCATGCGCTGGACGAAAAAAGTCCACTTTATGTCCCCATCCTTTGCCAAAGTTTGCTTTGCCTCCCTCAAGCCCAAAACCGGACAAACCATCTCCCTCAACTTTTCAAACCGTGCACTTTACCTCCCTGGAGCGGTTTCGAAGGAGGTTTTGCTACAGTGACGGTGATTTTGTCTTTTTCTTTTTTAATTATTTCAGCTGATTTTTTGAAAAATCACAATAAATCACAGAAAAATCATAAAATGAAAAATCTAGTTTTGTTGGATTCCACATGAGTAGATCTACGTAGTGAACATATATATGGTATGCTTTAGTACAAAGTTTTTGCTACGAAGGTTTTGTCTTTTTCTTTTTTATTTATTTTGGCTAAATCTTTGATAAATCATAGTAAATTATAGAAAAATCATAAAATAAAAAATCTAATTTCTTTAGACTCCACATGAGTAGATATACACAGTGAAACATATAATACGGTATATAGCAAAACCTCCTTCCAAACCGCTCCAGGGAGGTAAAATGTACGGTTTGTAAAGTTGAGGAAGATGGTTTGTCCGGTTTTGAGGTTGAGAGAGGCAAAACAGACTTTGGCAAAAGATGAGGAAGGTTAAGTGAACTTTTTCCTGCGCTGGACTGATCCAGGCCGTGCTCGGTGCTGGGCCGTGCGCAAATAGGCCTTGCGGGGCCTGCCACTGGCCTGCGCGGTGTGCTTCTAGGCTGCACTGTGAGCTGGGCTTTTGCTTGGTTTTGTGCCGCTGGCCATTACCTGTAAAGCGAACAAAAAAAAGGGAAAATGCCTCGTCTGGGCCATGTCACCGTGCTAGGCCACGGGTGTGCGCGCACACGAGCCTGCTCGGCTAGGCCGTGGGCGCGCGCTAGCCACGGGCCAAATGCAGAAGCGCACAGGCAGAAAGAACAATGACTTGTTTGTTATTGTTTTATAATTTCAGAAGCGGTTTTTCTGATGAATTATGTTGAGATTTGAAGTTTTGAATCTCTAGAAAATTTGAACCAATGGGATAATTTTCTAATGAGAGGATGAGTAAAGTATAGTGATGCTTCTGAATAAGTATTGTTTAAATGTTTCCGCTGCAAAGTTAATAATTGTTATCTTTCAAATTAAATTCGAACCAACGGGAGAATTTAATTTTAGAGATAAGAAAGTTAATGATTATCGTCTCCACATTAAATTTGAACCAACGGGAGAATTTAATTTTGAGAATAGAAATGCTTCATTGTAAATTATGGTATTGTTATTTTTTATCAACATTGATTATAACAATATCATGATTTATTTATGAGTTTGTTTTAAAGTTTAAATCTCTGATAAATTTTGATTCAGTGTGACCAATTTTTAGAGACTAGTAAAGATAATGAAATGCTCCTAAAATAGAAAATGTAATTTCATGTTTCCGTTGCGATGATGAAGAATGTTGATTACCTCCTAATTAAATTCAAATCAATGGGAGAATTTAATTTTGAGGAGTTTCAAGTAAATTGAGATGTCCATATGTTAATTTCACTTCTGCCCAACGGTGATGTGGAATTAATGTAGGAAAATGATGTTTTATTCTATTTGTGCCCAACGGTGATATAGAATAGAATTTAAAGGTTTCAAAGTTTACTCATTATTGTTGATAATTGTCGAATGTTTTTTCTTTGAACAAAGATCTCCTTGCTTTCATTCTTGAAGACAGTGGGAAAAGTGAGGTGGCGTCCTAGTGGCTCAGGAAATAATAAAGGAAAGTTCTGTAAGAAAGAAGGCCATTGCATTAGAGACTGTATTCTCTTTAAAGAATGGCTTAGAAAAGGAAAGACTTCAAGGACATTGATCCAAGAAATGTCTTAATGTACTCTCCATGAGGGAGAATAAATGAAAAGAAATGTAAAAGTTCATATGCATGTTTAATTTGACCAACGTCAGATTAATCATGTGTGTAACAAAGTATTTGAATTGATTTTGGAATAAAGTTCCATATAGAGAATTAAACCGCATGGTGGGAAAAGTTTTGTCACAGTACCCATCCTGCAAGGCAGGAAGGATTTTATGATGAATCATGTGCTTTCAGTGTATCCCACACAGGGAGAAAAGCTTGGCATAGCTCTTATGCTATCATATTATTGTCCATGCACTTCTATTGTGCAATGAAATATGTTTAAAGACCAAAAGAAAGTTGTCTATGAACCTCAAGACAAGAATGACATGCGAGTATGACTTGCAAAAGTACTGATAATAAAGGATTATATTGAATCCTTGAAATGGAATGAGGAAAATGTACTCCCATACAATTTGAGAAATAAAAGTAAAGAATTCAAAGTTTCCTCGTTCACAAAAGTTATGAATGGTTTTGAAATTATGGCAATAGAGTTAATGCCATATTTCGAGGGGGAGGAAGATAATGATTGTGATATGAATAAAGACAAGAGAAAGATGATGATTGTGATATGAATAAAGAAAGGAGAAAGATATCCCCTAATGTATAGTTTACAAAAGGACAAAAGAGTGATAAAAGATGAATGTGATCAATGAAGGAGTACAACAGTCATAATAATGATACCCAAGGTAGAGAAATCGATTCCTGGATCTTTGATAGTTCTGATTGGAAGATAGCATAATCAGCGAGTATTCATGCTGGACAAGTCTCAAAGATACTAAGATGGTGCTTAAAGCACCATATGAAAGGATCAACCCAAATAATAAAGTTTGATGATGGAGTAATCTGGGGGATCATGGTATACAGATCCCTCAGACTTGAATAGAAGTGGGATTGCATACCCATCACAGTGTTATAAGAGCCATAGAATCAATTGCCTCTTGGCAATGAAAGAGCAAGTCATGAGAAGCAACGAATCGCTTAAGATGAAATAAAATCGATGACTTCCAACGATGTTTGGGACTCAAAAGAAATTCCTAATGGAGCCAAAACAGTAGGCCGTAAGGGGTCTATGAGACGAAATGTGACTCCAAAGAGAATGCATAAAAAATATAAAGCATGACTTGTGGTGAAGAATTTACGCGAAAAGAATGAATAGATTGCAATTAGTGTATATGGCACAATACGATTTGAGTTACATTATATGGATATAAAGACAGTATTTCCTTTGTGGGATTTGTATGAAATGATTACGTGGCTCAACCTAAGGGTTTTGTCATGGAAGGAAAAGAATAGGATGTCGCCTGAGGGAATCATTTATGGAATAGAGCATGTCTCTAGACAAATGGTATTTAAAGTGGAAGGTTAATTAGATAATTTGGGTTTTAAAAAGGATAAGGAGGGCAATTGCATTTGTGCAAAGTTTACGAATGGAAAATTCATTTCTGTAATCGTGTTTGTGGATAGTAGTGATGTTAAATCTACAGTTAGAGGAGAAAGTTTTTGCCCTCAAAGATTCAATAAGAATAGACTCGGTGAAGTATTATCCGTTTTAGGAATTGAAACTCACTGAGATAGAAGAATGGGGTATTAGGATTACTTCAAAAGCATGCCCATAAAAGATTATAAAGAAATAAAGTATGCATGCGAGTAAACCTACGCCTGATCCCATGGTTAAGGGTAATGGTTTTGAAAATTTTGGAGTTCCCAGAACAAATGTATGATGGATGAAAGGAATATGGATCCATATGTTTCAGCTGTTGGAAGCTTGATGAGTGCACAAAATTGTGAACTTACCCTGACAAAGTATCCGGGTCATTTTGGCAAAAGTCCAATCCAGATATAGATCACTGGAATGGAATTAAGAATGTTAGCCTCATGCTAAGTAAGAAAGAATAAGTCAAATGGTTGTGGGTACAAATGTTGAGGTTGGCAACATATATAAATGAATCCACAATAGTTGCCAACACTCACATTTGGAGTTTTGTTGTGGAAAAGCTCCAAATGAAACAGTTGTGATATGAAATAGTTATGATATCATTAATGATGCAAAGCTATTGTATAGCGTGTTATGAGGCTAAGTGAAACGACCTCGATTTCCGTGAAGGGAAATCCACAGGCTCGAATTGTAATTCAACAGATTGCTTGGGACAATCCATGAAATTACCCATAGCTCAGTTGACACCAGGATCCATACAACGGTAATTAAGTCTTACATAAACACTTATTACATCGCCACACTGGCGGAATCAATATTCAGAGAAGCTTTAGAAGATGCGGAAACGTTTCATCCTTCACAGCCAACTTGAGTGTAGCACGTGACCCTATTCCTCGCCATCGTCTTCCTCGAAGTCGTACTCATTCTCGTCACCTGACAGCAAATTTATCAGTACGATTTGTACTGGCCACGGAGCCCACCTATGCAGCATTTGCTTTGTGGAAAGTGGATGCAAGGCTATACAAGCAGACCTATAGGCTGAGGTTTCCTATGCAGCTGTAATCAATGTTTAATTAGTCAAGTTTTATCTCTAGTTATCACCATCATCCCTTTTCCCATCACCACATCTCACTTACCCACACCTCGCTCTCATTCGATAGGCCCAACTCCCTCTCGGGCCTATCTCAGCAGCATACTACCACAACGGGTACACTGCCGGAAAAATGTCATCCAGGGGGAGAAGAGAACACTCACTACACTAGTAGAAGCTTCACAGGAAAGGTCCATAGCCAACAAGTTGGCATATGTATCGATCGATCAACCGTACACTTTGTAGAGGTTTCACTACCCACAAGATTAGCCATCATAGGTGTTGCGCAACACCTAGGCAGAATTCCGGGTGCTTGCTTGCCTAGGTCGATACCACCCTACCACTCAGCCCTGGGATATTTCGGATCCTACACCGTTATGCTGAGACTGGGAGACACAGTACCGGGCCCATCCAGTGGTACTGCGCATCTAGAACGGAACGAGAACCCATCGACCGTCTCCGCCCACCCTTATCACCTCTCAACCTAGCAGTAGTGGCACCGTCCTACCAAGTAGTCCAGCCGTCTCCCGCCCATCAGAAGCGAGTGAGTAGAAAAGGATTCCTATGAACCTGAAACTAGTCCGTCCTAGGTTTGACCGAGCAGGCATCTTCACTTAGGGGATACTCTCCCCGTGCCATCATAGCACCTCCGTCCACGGGCTTCAAACCACCAAGGCTATCCCACCCGGAATCTCCTCAACAACTTTACCCGCCATAGGTATCTCGCTTGGGGATGCCCAGGTTGCACCCCCGGCACGACTTGCCCCATGGGCTTGTCTCACATCCCACTTGGTCGACATCAACCCTTACCACGCACCCAAGACGCACGCAGCACTCTCTCCCAGTGGTTATAATCAGTTATACACCGTCCCAATTCCACCACATAGCATATAACAAGTAGAAAGTAGTGGAAGAGTAACAGTAAATTAAGCAGCAGCTAACCTAGCAGCGGACAGCAGGGTAAAGTCTTATCAAGGCAGGGAATTCAAATACACTATCATGCAATCAATCCATACATAATCATAAAGCAATAACAACAATGTCATTTGCAATGCGTAAATAGGACCTAAGGATTTGGTGGGACTTGGCACCTTCGTAGTCGTCTCCTAGCTCCTGAAAGTACTCGTAGTCGTCTTCCTTAGTCAGATCCTCCTCCGGCTCTGAAATCGAACACGAAATAGTCGCGTCAGCGACTCCTATAGAGTATTTCAGAAAAATCCAATAAAATAAAGAGCCAAATGCACACAAACATAGTCTTAGATTGTAGATCTCATTTTTCTGAGAATTTTTATATATGGTGCGCAATTTTTGGACATCGTATGAATAAGTTATGAATTTTCAAAGATTATCCTATTTTCTGAAAATGGAAAATGGCCGATTAATCAGGGGCAGCTCGGGATTGGTCCACGTGGCGCGCGGGTCCAGTAGTGCGGCATGTGGCGCCTCATCCGAACACAGACCCGATGGTCGTCCACCAGGTGTTTGATGCTGGTTCCCAGAGAGTCGCCGGCGTCGGCGTAGCTCGGCGTAGCTCGGTGGGGCTCGGCGTAGCTCGGCGTGGCTCGGCGGAGCTCGGCGTAGGTCGGCGTAGCTCGGCGTAGTTCGGCGGAGCTCGGCGTAGTTCGGCGGAGCTCGGCGGGGCTCGGCGGAGCTCGGCGTACCTCGGCATAGCTCGGCGGAGCTCGGCGGGGCTCGGCGTACCTCGGCGGGGCTCGGGCGAATCGGACATTTGGGCGCCGAGGGTGCCGCTCTCCCGAGCTCTCCCGGGGAGGCTCGGGCGAATCGGACATTTGGGCGCCGAGGGTGCCGCTCTCCCGAGCTCTCCCGGGGAGGGTCGGGCGAATCGGAGATTTGGTGCTAGCAGGGTTCCAGGGCGTCTGTTCAAGGCGGCGGTGTCTCTCCAGTGCGGCGGACGATGACAGGGCGGCGATGACCATATTTCGGCAAGACAGGGCTCGGCTTTCCCCAATTGGCGTGCTCAGGCAGTCGTCCGACCATATGGTGGCGGGTTAGAGTCGTGGTATGGCCTCCTTCTCTCCCACGGCATACGGCGGTTCTCCGACGAGGTGGAGGCGCACGTAGCCAAGGCGACAGACATGATTCGGGGCTCGGCTATCTACGCGGCGGTGCCGAGGCAGACTTGGCGAATCTCGTCGGCCTTTCTCCGCAGCGCGAGGCGACCGGGGGTACTCGGAACGGATTTTAGGCGAGGCGGAACATGTCGGCGGCGATCACGTTTCCCCGAGAACGCACCTCTCGGTGTTTCGGGCTATGGAGGTTTGATCTTCCGCAACTAAGCTTGTCCGAGGTGGTCGATTTTTGTTCCTGGTCGCGGTATTGAGATGCTCCGGTCATCGGCGGCGATGTCGCCGCGACTGTGAGGTTCCGGCGGGGCTAAGGAGGTCTTCTAGGAGATGTATACGCCTCCAGGGTCTATGGCGATGGTATACCAACTACCAATTTTGGCTACCGAGATTCCCAAGGTGCTCGGTTGTGGCGGCGGCGTGTCGCCGACGACGGCAGAAGGCGGCAACGCGGCTACGACCATGTCTTGGTTCAATCGAATGCGATCTTGTAAAATTGGTGAGGCCAGAGAAGCATACAACACTCTAGTGGCGAACTTTTGCCATGGCATGGCCTTCTTTTGGCGACGGCTCGCGGCGGCGCTCCGGTAAGGTCGCGGCGCACGCGGCCAAGGCGATTCAGGTGGTTCCGACTTCAATCCCGCGAGGCGCGTTCGTTCGCGAGGTCTCGGTGTACCATCTTGGCTCCCTCCTACCGCGCGAGATACTCAGCTAGACCCTGAACGGACTTCGCCACGCCAGAACGTGCCATGGTGAGCACGTCTTCCCGCGAGCGCGTCGTGCTGCGCTCCGGGGCCATGGATGGTCGGTCTTTGCGATTCAGGCTAGTCCGTCGTGCCCGTGGAGCTAGTGGTCGTGCCGATGGGTGGCAGGACGATGTTACTGGCTCAGGTGCTCGGGAACGCCGACGAGACGGCGGCGCTCCGAACGCCCATGACTGCGGTGCCCGTCGAAGTCACTCCAGTGTATATGCGCGTCACCCGTTTGGCTCGGCAGGTCTTGTGTGTGTGCGCGGTGTTCCAGGGTCAGAATCGACCCGTGGCCTACGCGCTCGTGAAGCCGAGCGCCATGGCCGAAAGCACGGCGAGGTTGGCAAGGTGCTCGGGTGGCTCACCGCGGTGTCGGTAAAGATAGGATGGCGATGCAGTGGCGAGTCGGAGCCGTGCAGAGCGTACGCAGTGCCGTGCTGAACCGCGACGGGGCTCCGACTTCTCCTCCGTGTCTGGCTCGGCGCGCTCCGCGGCGGCAACGCTCTGGCAGCTCCTCCTCCTCTGCTCCACCTTTCTCCTACGCCCTCTCTCTCTCGGTGTGGTGCAGTGTGCCGGTCTGTGCCGCGGTGGCGGCGAGGGGAATGAGGGTAGGGCTTCGGGGTGAGCTCCTTTTTATAGGCGAGCTTGGCCAGCTCCAATGGCGAACGGTCCTGATCGCGCTCGACCGATCGAAGGGCCGTGGCTCGAGTGGATCTAGGGCTCCGGATGGGCGCGGGTTCGCTTGGGGGCCAAGGAAGGAGGGGACAGGAGGGGGACAGCTCTGCGGGGCGTGGTGCTGTCGGCTTGGTGGGGCCGGGGTCACGCAATTCGCGTGTTCTTCCCCTCCGGCTCGGCGGTGAAGAAGAACAGGGAGGGAAGGCGTGGTGCTGACACGCGGGCCTGGGTTGGCAGCGAGCGCGAGCGCGAGCGCGTGTGTGCCGGTCGCGCGCGCGTTGCCGGGCCGCAACGTGGGCCGCGCGCGGTGAAGAGAAGGATGGGGCAGCCTGGCAGGGCCGGCGCGGCGCGTGGGTGAGGCCAAGCAGGCCGGTTGGGCCGAATGGCTGGCCTAACTCCCTCTCCCTTTTCATTTTCTTTTTCTTTTTCTATTTTCATTTTAGTGTATATATACATATATTGCCCATTTTAAATATTGAGTAAATACAAACATAAATTACAATAAATCCCAAATGTGATCCATAAGTTATTATTCTATGTGAATGGAATTAAAATGCAAACTATACTCCTTTATTTACCAAATTCATCATGAAACCTATATGCTTGCACAAGAAAAATAGATTTTCAAAATAAATAAATGAAAAATTTTAATTGGTTGGGATTTTTAGGTTGTGTGGATTTTTAGGGTTGTTACACTAAGGGTCCGGCAAATTGGTTAAGAAAGACCCATACCTAGAATTGAAAATAGTTGTCAACAACAATAACCATTTAATAAATGTATTACTCCTAAGACAACGGGTCAAGTGTGCTGCCAAACACATTGACATTGAGTTATACGTTGTAAAGGAGATAGTCCAGAATCATACCAAAAGTATATATTGAGCAAGTGTTTGCGGATCCACTTACCAAAGGCTTACCACCTAGTGAGTTCAGAGAACTCACAATCGACATGGGTTTAAGGGAAAGCCTATGATTTCTGGATAATAAGGGCCCAAAGTTTAAAGAATCTATTTTAGATCAGAGATGTGCCTTGTAGCTGTTAAGTCTATCAGCGATTGACTGTGATGATAAAACAGCTCTATGCACTGTCTGTGATGGAATGAGTAAAAGTGAAAGTATTTATGTTTAAAGTTAAAGGTATAAGAAGAGATCAAGGGGGAGAATGTTAGGTTGATCTCTTGCCAGTTGGCCCAACTGGGCCTTGACCTCACTCTCTGATCGGGAGAGCCCAGCCCAATTTATGGCTGGTGGGCCATTGTCCTGCAGCGCTATATAAAGACAAGGTGGGGGCCAGGGCATATGACACGAGGTTTACCACCGTAGCCGTAGTTTCCCCACAACATAACTTTAGACCGATCGTGAGGGTGCGCTGAAGGCGACGGGAAGCTCCACCGGTCCACTGTGCCTCATCACCGGACGTCACCGCCGGCTTCCCCAACCGTTGCTGCCTGTGCGCAAAGCTCCACCAACGAACGAGTCCTACTCCACGGAGGTATGCGCGTCACAACGATTGTAGGTGAATCTACCCACTAGTCTATTCGCTAGTTGATCTACTGATTCTTACACAAATCTGAGTCCACTAGATGGTCAAAGACTACTCGAGTGGTAGAAATTTATAGTTCCCTTTAGTGGCAAATTTGCATTTGTACTTAAAAAAGATTTTTTAGCAAATTAAAAAGATCCTATGGACATGTAATAAAGAAAATTCGTTATCTTGTCAAATCTATAATGCGTGGTAAGCATGTCACATTTGTTAAATATAATACATCTATTAGAAACCCAAACTTTTAATTCTCTCTTACACTACTACAGATTCAAACATCACTGACGGCCCATCACTGCCGGTTTGTTTTGGGCCAGCAATGATGCCAGTTCAAACCCCAAATGATTGGGCCAGGGGCCAACCGGCAGTGAAGCTAGGTATCACTGCCATTTCGTGGCTGGAACCGCCAGTGATACTGCTGCAATATATAAGCTCGAGCTCGAGCTCCTCCCTCCTTCTCTGTCCCAACGGAACAGAACAGGGCGCGGCTGCTCTTCCCCTCCATTGTTGTGGCTGCTCTTCCCCACGACCTCCATTGTTGCGGCTGCTCTTCACCGAATTGCTCAAGGAAACTCTTGGAAGTTCAAGCATAGCGAAGATCTTCTAGCTTATGGTTAGTAACAAGAACACTCCTTTGGATTTGTAGATTTACATTGCTTTTGTGTTTGGAGATTGATTCTTATTGTAGTTGTTTACTTCCTCCATTTCAGAGAGCACATTTAGGTTGGATCTTGAGGAAGGCATCAAGGTAGTGGTAAATCCACTATTCAAAAGGTTAGTTAAAACCATTGTCACCTTTAATTTCAATTGGAGCTATATATTATTGTTCATGATCAAGAAGAGGGGCTGCATTTTATAATTTGTTCCTTTATTTTTATGTGGCATGTTGTAGAATAATTGTTTTTGGCAATTGTAATTTATGTGGCAACCATTGTTTGCAGCTACATTATTGTTTCTAGAATTTTTTGTGCAATTAATGTTGTTTATGATGGAGCCTCAATTTTTCTTATGTTTTTTGAATCCATTTTTACACGGCATGTCGTAGAACAATTATTTTGTATGGGCTATCTATTTCAAATTTATAACGCGACCGATTTGAATTTTTATAGGGCAAACAATTTCAATTTTTTTCGAAGAATACATTAATGTTCTGTGCTTCAAATAATATTATTGTGAAAGGCTTATTAAAATTTTCCTATGTTTTCTCTGCCCTGCCCATTTTTCCTCTGCAGGCATGGATCGAAGGTGGATGTACAATCTGTCATGTACGGACCGACGGTACTTGACGGGCATCGATGATTTCATCAAGTTTACCAGAGCCAATGCTGGGGACTCACAGCCTGTATTCTGCTAATGCAAAGATTGCAAGAATACGAGAAAATAGGGCGACGTGGAGCATATACGATTGCACTTGATTACCAGGGGGTTCATGAGAGACTACATGATTTGGACTTTGCATGGGGAGGTTGGTCAAAATGGTGGACAAGAAAACAATGATGATGTTCCCATGCCTAGCATATCCCTAAATGAGTTTCTGCTTACTGATGATTACACAGAACCTATGCCTACGAATAACAGTGTGTTTAGCAATACGTTAGCTGACGACACAGAGAAAAATGATGGCATTTCTCAGCTCCTGCATGATGTGCAGGGCGGATTCCTTAGTGCTGCACAGTTGAAAAAACTGGAGATCATGAGAAAGGATGCAAAAACATCATTGTATCCGACCTGTCCAATAAGCAAACTGGAAGCCAACATCATGCTTTTAGAGTTCAAATCAACGAATGGATTGAGTGATAAAGGCTTTGATAACTTGTTAGGTATAATATAGAAACTGCTCCGAAAGGGTAACGAGTTACCATAAAATACTTATCTGGCCAAGCAAATGATTTGCCCAATCGGCCTCGAGGTTGAGAAAATCCACGCTTGTTCCAACTATTGCATATTGTACCATGGAGAAAAATACAAAGACTTGGATATGTGTCCCAAGTGTAAAGCTCCCCGATACAAGCAAGGGCCATCAAATGAGGGTAGCAAGACTAGAAGAGAGCCCGTAAAGGTCTTATGGTATTTTCCTATAGCTCCGCGAGTGCATAGGTTGTTTGCAAATGCAAAGTCAGCGAAGCTGTTGCGCTAGCACGGCGAAGAGCGAAAGAAAGATACAATGTTGAGGCACCCCGCCGATGGGTCGGACTAGAGGACTATCAACACTATGTTCTATGAGAACATCGGTGGAGAGGTAAGGCATCTTTGGTTAGGTTTGAGCACAGATGGGATGAATCCGTTTGACCAGGTTAGAAGCAATCACATCACTTGGCCAGTGACGCTATGTATATACAACCTTCCACCTTGCCTTTGTATGAAACGGTCATACATCCAGATGGCACTACTAATCCAGGGCCCAAAACAACCTGACAATGATATCGATGTGCTTCTAGAACCAGTGATCGATGAACTACTACAGATGTAGGAGACGGGTGTGAAGGATGTTTGGGATGAGTACAAAAAAGAACATGTCACGATAAAGGCTATACTCATCGCTACAATCACCGACCTGCCAGGGCGAGGTTGCTTGTTTGCAGAGAAGACAAAAGGATATACTGGGTGTGTCGAGTGCTCGGACGAGACGGATGCTATACATCTTCCAGAAAACAAGAAGATGGTCTATATAGGACACCGTAGGTTCCTACGAAAGGATTGTTGACGGCGGAATTACCCTAAATTTCCACATTCAAACACCGTCAACAGGCCTCGGAGTCAAGGGAAGATAAACATATCATGAGCATATTTTATCAATAACTAGTTACACATGTACTGTTAGCTTGTAATTGCAGGGAACACCAAATCAGTGCAAAAGTAAGCAGCTAGGGGCTAAATACATGGTTTGGCCGAACCATGATATGTTGCCCCAGGCCACCACCTTTCAACACATTGCATAAAACATCAAATGGAGGAGATCAGAGCCAAGGGTGGGCTCACCCATGGGTCGGCCGAACTGCCCATAGGGCCCACCTGGCTTTGGTAACGTGGCAGGATCCGTGTGACACTCCAACCAAGTCATTTCATCCATCGGATCGACTTGTGCTTTCATTCAACGGTGGAGATCAAAGGCACACGGATTGAGGCATGAAACGAAGCAATCAAGACAGAACTAACACATAGGAAGAGTCCATGACAGATGGGGGCCACTGTGGTGGGACCCACCAACCAGGGGTGGGTCGGCCGAACCACAAGAAGGGGAACCAAGCCATCTACATTATCACTGACTGGTAGGGACTCCTTCTAGAAGCCCCTGGCTGGGCCCACCAGTCAGAGGGGGGTCGGCCGAACCCCCCTGGTGCCCAGCCAGGTCGGTTGGCCTCCACCGACTCCAAACATGCTTCCCATGTGCTCAAATTGCCACAGCCGTCCATCTTGAGGCGGTTACAAGGCGGTGGATCCAAGGGTGGAGAGTTGAGGAGCACACGGATCACTAACGTGGCATCCCTCCACTCTCCACTATAAATAGTGGCTGCCCACTCCCTTTAAAGAAGACACCATACACCATACAACTCAAGAAGCAAGCTAGAGTTCTACTCTTTAGTAGTAGTATTAGTCTAGTGTGGGAGTTAGAGTCGAGTCGAGCTGCGCTCGGAGTCTCCGGAGTTGTCTGCTGGAGAGTCTGGTATAGCTCTTGTACCTTTCCTTCTGTAAGACTTTATCCTTTATCAATATATTATCTTTACTTTACTTCACTAAGTTCTTACTTAGTCTTTACTATTCTTTATAGTAATGTTGTGTCTTGTCTTCTTTCATAGTTGTCTTATACTTGATAGTGATCTTGTCCCAACTCAACATGTGTTAGTTCATCGCCTGTCATAGGGTGTTCTAGTTGTTGGTACGCAACTCGAATAGTGAGACTTAGTGTAAGCGTGGTGCTTAGACTAGATCTTGCCTTTGATTACCGCTTGTCGCACAGATTGTTTGTGGGTGCTAGCAGGTGGTGACAGCCCTGTCTAGTCTTAGTATCCCTCCACGTGTTTTAGGCAAGTTCTTAAAAGGTAGGCTCTCATAAGAGTGTAGGCGCTTCGGGTAGAGGTTTTGTCCTCTATTGTCTCGCAGTACCCCCTGCACACCGGTAGTAAGGTACTATCTCAGTATAAGTCATCTATTTGATAGGATAAGTCATAAGAGTAAAGTAAGTGTCATATGAGTTTTATACTCACTCGTTGTCCTCCCACCTAGCTATACTCTACTAGTTATCTTTTAGTTATCTTAATACTTGTTGTGTGTTGGTGTCATTACCCTTTCCTCTACCTATCGATTTACCCTCCTACCACTAGCTGGTACTAAGTTGGTATAAACTTAAGGATCTCTCTTTCTTTTTATTAATTATTCCTAGCAACCGCTTTCTCTTGGGATAAAAATAAATAACGATACCTTGGAATACTCCCGGGTGAAGTGCTACAGCGGTATATTCTGTGCGTTTGCGGAATTATCCAATAGACATAAGAAATACCCTCAGGGCACTTCTGGCGCCGTTATCAGAGATAGCCTAACACCCTGTCTCTGGTGGTTGCGCTAAGAAGTGTCAACCTCACGCTTACCATAGGAATAGAAAAGATTTCAATGGGACTATTGAGAAACGTGAATCCCCAAAGTATCACGACGGCAAACAGATACCTAAATAAGTAAGCAAACTCACAGATGTAGTCCTTGGAAAGGGGGAAGGGGTAGTACCAGCGCCTGCTGATAGTATCTAGAAGAAAAGTCAATCTTCTGAAAACTACCTTACTGGCCACTTTTGAGTATACGTCATTGTCTTGATCCAATGCACATAACTAGAAATGTGTGCGGTAACACTCTTAACACATTGATGAACACCAGGGGGACAACGAAGGATTCTCTTGCGACACGCTTGGACATGCAACACCTGGGCCTCAGGAAGAAGTTGCCCCTAATAACTCTTGAGGATGGCTACTTGAAACTTCCGGTGGTATCATGGACACTGAAAAAGGAAGAAAAGGACATGCTTATTTCTTTCTTCAATGATCTCAAAGTGCCGACTGGCTACTGTGCGAACCCGAAGAGGCTAGTTAACATGAGAGAACTTAGGTTTAACTACGGTTGTATGAAAGCTCATGACAGTCATGTAATTATGACTCAGTTGCTCCCAGTTGCCTTGCGAGGTATCCTCCCTGATAAAGTACGCGCCCCGGTCATAAAGTTGTGTTCGTTCTTCAATGCGATTTGTGGAAAGGTCATTGATGGGGCCAAGCTAGATCAGCTGAAGCAGGAGATAGCCGAGATTCTATGTAGGCTTGAGATGCATTTCCCACCGACTTACTTCGACATATCGGTGCATCTACTTGTTCATCTTGTTGACCAAATTAAAGCCCTTGGCCCAATGTACCTACACCAGATGTTTCCTTTCGAGAGGTTGATGAAAGTTTTTAGGCGGTATGTTACGAATAGATTCAGACCAGAAGGTAGAATGGTTGAAGGATGGACAACGGAGGAGGCCATTGAGTTCTGCACATATTATCTAGACATCAATCGGGTCGGAGTTCCAGTATCTCGTCACGAGGGAAGGCTTGGGGGCAAAAGGAACGATAGCTGAGAAAGCTATCACAATCAACGAAGTCGTTCCTTTTAGACAGGCATACTTCGCCGTCCTCCAGCAGGCTGACGGTGTGATGGGATACATTGATGAGCACAAACAGATAATGCAAATTAAGCACACCGGTAGGTCACAGGCTTGGCTTGAGAAAAAGCATAAGGAGGGGATTGGTGACTGGTTTCGACGCGTAAACTAGGAATGGTCACGGGCTGTCAGCTGGATCTCGTAGCTCCCAGACCTTCGACCACGGTGATGATGTACCAAGGGTATGATATAAATGGTTTTACATTTTACACAAAAAAGCAAGATGGCAAGAGCACCGACCAAAATAGTGCTGTTCGTTTCGACGCCCAAGATGAACACGGCACGGTGGAGGCAACATACTATGGTTTCATAGATGAGATATAGGAGGTAGACTATGGATGATAGTTGAAGGTCGCTCTTTTCCGTTGCCAGTGGGTACGGCTAGACGAAATCAACACCGACAATAATGGATTCACTACCGTTGATCTATCCAAGACCGCATACAGAGACGACCCCTTCGTTCTTGCAAAGGATGTTTTGCAAATCTTCTATGCAAGGGATAACAATATAAAGGGAAGACTACAAGTAGTCATGCAACGCAAAAGGAAGATTGTCGGTATTGACGGAGTGACGGACAAAGAAGGGTACAGAGGTTATCAAGAAATGGCCCCTTTTAGGGCGGACGTTACCCTACCTATCCTTGAAGACGGTGAAGAACCTGCATACCTCCGGAGTGATCACGATGAGGCCATCATAGTTCCTGCATCGTGAATAGTTAGAATATCAAACTATGTAATTCAAAAGGAAATGTTGTGTTAGTATTTTGCATCGAATTCAAGATCATATAGAGTTGTAAAGATTGATGAGTTCTTCCAATATTATTTAGGAAATATGTTATTCGATCTTTTTAATATTCATTTTTGAGTAACAAATTTCAACAAATCATCGAAGCCAACAAACAAAAGCTTTAAAAACACAATCAAACTCTTCCCCACTGAACACACACATAGTTCTTTTGGTTCAGTCTTTGCGTTTTGGTCTCACGGCTTGGGTTCGAAGTCGGGCTTGAACCAATTTTTTTTAGGTATTATCTTTTTTTATTTTCACATCACTGCTAGTTCCACACTAGAACCGGCAATGATACGAGCTATCACTGTCGGTTCTATAATACAATCGGCAGTGATGTCATATTTTTTAAAATTGTAAAATGTTGTTTAAAATTCATAGTAATTCATAGAAAACTCAAAAAATTGTAAAAATAATGTCATTAAATTTTTATTTAATTTTCCTACAACCTTTGTTTAGTTGATGTTTTCCTACAACCTTTGTATTTAATTTTTCTACAACCTTTGTTTTCAAACAAATGAGATATTTAAATTGTTTAAATGAAAACATCAACTGAAACAAAGGTTGTAGGAAAATTAAATACAAATTTAATGACACCATTTTTATAATTTTTTGAGTTTTCTATGAATTACTATGAATTTTAAACAATATTTTACAATTTAAAAAATATGACATCACTGCCGGCTAAATGACAGAACCGACAGTGATAATGGCAGCACTGCCGGTTGTGTATATGAACCGGCAGTGATGAGAAAATAAAAAAAAACTTTCAAAAAAAAATGTGGGGAACCCCTGGTTCGAACCCAGACCATTGAGACCAAAACACAATTACTCAACCAACTGGATTGCCAGTGACTTCAGTTTAGAAGGAAAAAGGTTTCTTTTTATACACTTGGTTTACCTGGATCCATCACTGCCTACGAACCGGCAGTGATAGGCGTCATCACTGCCGGTTGTTAATTAGAACCGGTAGTGATGTGATGGGTTATATAAGGCAACCGGCGCGCGCCCGAACATTTCAAACTCATCGTCTACCTCCGGCTCTACTGTTTTCAGAGCTCCGCCACGCCCGCACCGCCATTCCAGCCCCGTCCAACCTCCCATAGGCCCGCACAGTCTCGCCCCACGATCCCCGTGTGCTCCTCGACGCCGGACACCGTCCACAACAGCGGTGCTGCCATCCACGACGCCGGCAAGGAGGGAGGTGGAGCGCGACGCCACTGTAGGAGCTTCGTCGACGCCGTCCGCTGTGCGCTGGCTCCTACTGCTTCTTCTACGCCGACTAGTATTCCTCCACGACGCTAGGAGCTTCGCCACGACTTCCAAGGGCGCGAGATCCAGGCCACCCCCATACACACAGTGAGCTGCTAACTCCGTGCTTACAAGGTGTTCGATAGAATATCTATAAGGAACTATAGCTATGATTGTAGTGGGATTCAGTGTTAGTTCCAGTGGAAATGAGAAAGGAACAAAGTGATATGAGCTGTGACAATGTTTGCACATGTTTATATGCAATTGGAAATAACTAATCGGGCCAAATTAGAATCCTTTTTCACTTGGAGGAATTGGAACCTAGTACCTAACTTAGAGCATTTCACTTGGAGTGTGATATTCCACACCCCTTTGCAAAGTTTACATAGTAGCCTATACCTCTAATTCATAGTGTTCTATATGGAATTTGATTCTATGGATTAATTACTATGCCATATTTGTACTATGCAATTTATAGCACACTCTTCATATACGATATTTGCTTGTTCAACCGTGCAAAGACATTAATTTCATGCGTCTTTAGGCAACAATGGCTTGGTATGTAGTGCATGTTGGCCACAGACCTGGCGTGTACCGTACTTGGGAAGAGTGCTATGCGCAAGTCAATCGCTACCCAGGTGCTCTGCACAAGAGATACAACACATAAGCTAAAGCATTGACTGCCTACTACAACTATGGTGAAATCCATGGGAAAGGCGATGAATTGAAGATAGAAGATAAGCCACCCGTCAGAGTGATAAAGATCAGAAGCCTTGGTTTTTGGTCTTGGAAAGATACCATCATTTTATGTCAAGGTTTGGTCATTGCTTTATGTATTTGGAAGTTAATGTAGATTAATAAATTAGTACTTGTAGTACACTACTCAAATATATGTACTAGACATGTCATGTGTACTTTGTATTAATCCATCAAAAACCCAATTTGCTTGTATTTCTACTATGCATACATGTGCCATACAAACACTGATGACATGCATGTCTACAGACATGACTCGTCATCGTTAGTTCACCACGCGTCGCCAAAGTACAGAAGAGCCACAGGATCCGACTAATGGTGGTGGCAGTGAGAATCAAGACGATGAAAACCAGAGTTCGAGCCAGTTTCTCGAGCTAGACCAAGGAGACGAGGTAACTTAGGTCATACGTAATAACGCCGAAGTACCCCCACCACGATAGATATTTTTGATGGGTACTTAATTACATATTTTGAAGCAGGGTACGATGGAAGAGCCAAGTGGTGAGGGTAGCAGCAGGACTAAGCGTGGAGCAACAAAGCTTCCTCAGACAAGTAAACATTGGCATATCCCTGAGTTTGACCAAGTAGGGGAGCCGGTGAAGCCTCTCAAAGTTTTGGTCCCATACAAGAGTATCATCGGGGCCCTTGTCAGAGATTTTTCCCGATCAAGTATAGGAAATGGACTGGTCATGAGGATGACCCGTGGAGGGTTCCAGAAAGTGAGAAGGAGATAGTTTGGAACAAGTTGAAAGGTTATTTCACTTTCCCTAACAATTATGATGAGGCTACAGTCAAGAAGAAGGCCAAGGAAATCATGGGTCGTTCGTTCAAGACTTTCAAGGGAACCTTATATAAGTTAGTCAAGGAAGACAGGCAACCAAACTTTGAAAGAGGGGAATGTGCTAAGCAGAGGGACTTCTGGGAGGAGTTCAAGTCTTACAAGCTATCCGAAGAGGCCAAAGCAGCAAGCGAAAGAAATATAGCAAACTCGCAGAAGGCAAAGGATCCTCATCACCTAGGATCACATGGCTATGTCAGGAAGATTCCAGAATAGGAAACGAAAGTCCAGAAACTAGAGCAGAGCGGCGTAAGGATCAAGACAAGCGATTGGTAGCCTAGATCAGTCAACTACCTTCCCACAAGGGGGGCATGGTACTATAGTACCAGGAGGCTTTCTTCTGACAGTGAACCCGCCATCACCGACCTCCTCTAGAGGATTTCAACGATAATTGACGAAGTGAATAGAGGAATCCGCAAGTCGGATAGAGAAAATGATGTGCTCACCCAAGCTCTTGGGAACAAGGAGAAGCCACTTTCTCAAATCGACCATCTAGTCAATGTGTTGAATAAGTAAGTGAACCCAATATCACAACACTACTTTCTAATCACATAGGACATTGTAATGTCCATGACCTTGATACTTTGTTTATAATGTCACACAGAATGAAGGCCTTACCTGACTGGAAAAATGTCGATAGCAAGAAGCACAAGAATTGGAGTGAACCATTCATGGCTAAGTATATGCACGATATCAAGACCCTAGACCAACCGGTGGGGAACAACAAATGCGGGTTCTATGTGATGTGGGCTATGCTTGTCTACTTTAGTGCAAAAACCGACAAAGGAGACGAAGCAGTACGTAGGGTTCCCAATTGTATTGTTTTTGCTTATGTTTTTGCATCTGAATATCATCTTGATTCAATTATAGCGCGAAGCACACGGTCACAACCGGTTGGTCGATTTCGAGATAAGAGGAATTCAAGAAGAAGTAGCAAAGTTTATCACCGACGAGGTATTGAGCAAGAACGGATCATTCTGCATTACCAAGACCAAGAAGTTCAAGAAGGCCTATGGAAGAGAACATGTGGATAGGCTATTGTAATGCGACTCTTAATTACTTCGTTACTTATACGTTTTATTTTGGAATTTCTGTAATATAAACGTTAATGGATTTGTAGTGACGTCGAGATCCATATCCATATCTAATTATTTGATTGCATCACTGCCAACACAACTCCCACCTCCCCCCCAAGATATCCCCTCAAATTGAAAATAAAACAATTAATAAAATGAAAATTATAAAATTATATCACTGCCGGGTCTCATTGCAAACTGGCAGTGATACAAAAGCTATCACTGCCGGTTTTTATTGCCAACCGGTAGGGATGGCTTAGCTATCACTGCCGGTTACTGCCGGTTTGGCAGACCCGGCAGTGATGTCATAAGCTCATCACTGCCGAGATGGTTGTGCCGGTTCAAAATCCGCCAGTAAAGGGGGGTTTTGAACCGGCAGTAATGTTTGAATATGGTGTAGTGTTAATTTAAAGAATCTAAGGTAGACAAAGTATTTTAAAATAACTATATTTATATAACTAAATAAGTATCATTGCTTTTTTTGCGAACAAAGTATCATTGTTGTTAGTGATGGTTTATGCATGTAACAGAATAGATTTCTTCTCCTCCTCAGAACTAGTTATCTGTTTCTGATTGCTAATTGAGGCATAATCGCTGGGGCCTCAATGTCATGTTATTTTTCCTCTTTATATTTTGCTTCTTTTATTTTATTTAGCCATTCTTTACATCTAGTTTAGCTACTTAATCTCTATCTAGTGTGATAAACTATGCCAATTAATCTACATGTGTTTTCATTCTTTGCGCTGCATCTATGTGTGTTTTTAATATGTATCTATTTTAAATCTTAATTTGAGTGAAATTTTTGTATTGTAGTTTTAAAAAGCCATGAATCTATATTTTTTGCCAATATATTATTAAATGTTTTTTGTAACTTAATTAAACGCTATATATATCTTCAAGTGTTATATCTTTGAAACAATACCCATTTATAAAGTTAATCAAGGAGTAGTCCTGTTATACATTTTCGGATAAGTGGTTAGTGCATTAAATTGAGCTCAACATATTAGGTACGGATGTGGTTTCCCTTGGCCAATATATATGGAAGATGCAAATGAGGAAGTAGAAGAAGAGCTGTGACCCGAGCTGAGAAAAATGTGAACAGAGGGAACTCTAGGTGCCGCAAGTATGTGTCTATTGTTGTTTCCTCTGTTCAATTAAAGAAAGGAGTCGTCACTTGGCTAATTAGAGAGCGCAGCCTATATCAGGCCTATGAGGCATCAGGCTATCCGCACTGGCGTCCGGTACGCCGTCCTGGAGGAGACTTTTACCGGATGAAACTGCTGCAGCGCCATCCTGCATCCTGTCCTCGACGCCGGCGGATCCGGTATTCCCAGTATCGTAGTGGACGTCCGCTCCGTACCGGGCGGGCCCACCATCGGGCGGACAGAGAAGAGAGAGAAGGAGGCGCGGGCCCACCACCGTGCCGGAAAAGAGAGAAGGAGGCGCGGGCCCACCACCGTGCCGAGGTCGCCGAGGTCGCCAGCCACGTCGAGCTCGCCCGCCCCTGCACCTCGCCGTGCCCCCCGGACCCAGATCTGTCTGCCGTCGCCATGGAGCACGAGGAGGGTGTCGTCCCTCCGGTGCACGCCGCCCTGGAGCCCTCCGCTGTCGATGTCGAGGAAGCGGTGGGAGGAGGGCT